>OMKR01104590.1:0-13608 GCA_900302355.1 Cyttopsis rosea | reverse complement strand
ATTTTCTTTTTGATTGCACATTTAAGTTAATATTTTCTTCTTGATATTTTTACATATGTACAGTATTGTTAATCGTTTATATTTGTATTATATCTTGTCAATTATGCTCTTGATTTAATTAGTTTTTGTAGTTTATATTTATTTTCTTGTATTTTCTTGTTGATATTCTTTTTATTTGCACTGTAATTTAAATTTCCTACTTTTATTATTTCTTGTTTTCATTTCAGTATAATAAAAATAGTTGACAACCCGAAATTTAGTTGCATACACCTTGAATTTGTTTATTTGACAGGGAAAATGCACATTACATATATTGCACCAGATATCTGCAGTCCTCGGTGGGTCGGTCACAGGCAGTTCGGAGCAGTAACAGATAAACGTAGTAAATAATAAAATAAAATGCAGTGCATAGCATTACATTAAAAATATATACATAAAGGCAAGACTGGTTTTCTTTCAGCCATTTTTTAATGCTAGATAATTAATTCCCTGCACGACTTCTGTGTAGTGGATCCCTCCCTGCATGTGCGTGACTGAATCACTTCATGAACGGTGTATCCCTGCGTGAACGAATCAGTGATTCGGTGATTCACTGAGTCAGTAAATCACAGAATCACTGTTTCGTTCAGTGGTCTTGTACTGCAATCTATATATGACATTATCTAGATTGATATTTTATGCATAGGCTGACGTTACTGCGCCAATGCCGAGCACGCACACACACACACACACCAGAACGTCACTCCCCTAAGCCGGCTTGCCACTGTCCCTTTTACACAGACGGCGTTTCGGCTCCATTTCGCCTCTGTCACTACCTCTGCTGCCGGTACAGAGGTGGGTCAACTCTGCCCCCCATTCCGTCTCCGTACCTTTTATACAGAGCAGATGCCAGCTTGGATAGGCTGTGTAAAAGGGGCTACTGTTTACACCTGACATTCATATGCGTCTTGGGTGATCCGATCCGAAGTGATCAGCTCTAAGTACGTCTATTTACACCTGGCATTAGACTGCCTCTCCACATGCAGGATCTCACTTCCCCGTGTGACAGGTATATCATTTCAGGGACTCAGGCTGAACATGGTTTTCTTACTTGTATGGACAATTAAAAACATGAACAAAACTCTGAGAATTGAAAGTGGAGTTTTTTTTCTAGCGGTGCGACATACACGCCACGGATCGGCCAGCGGAGAGGGAGCATCTCCGATCCGTGCGTTTCGGTTTCTGTGTCTCCCACCAAAACCAATGAAACAGAGTTTTTGTTTTCATTTTAGATGGATTTATTTCCGTTAGTTTCCTACTTGTATGAAACGACAATTTTAAAGGGATTGTCAGCTCACAGCCTCCACTCGCAAACAGCCTTGCACCAGGTGCTAGCTTTGCTAAACACAATTAAAACATTTGAAAATATATATTTTTATAATGTATTCATCTATTATTACAGGTTATAACAAAAATAAGCACAAACTCATATATACTAATAGTAGCTACATATGGTCTAATGCTACGCGCTCCCCCTCAGTGCTCCTGGCCTTTTCTCCTTTTCCATCTCTCCGGTCATATCCTGCTGCAGGTGATCAGAGATGAGTGGATAGTACTTAAACTTAACTACGTACTTATACTTAAAACTAATTTAGAATAAAGTACTCTTCATGTAAGTATACTACAATACACTTTTAGCTAAATTAATTTCATAAGTACACAAAAATTACCACGATTGGTATTTGCAATTAAATATGCTTTTTCAAAGTACACTGAAATAAAGCTTAACATAAACGTTTACTAAAGTGCACTTTTTGTAAGTATATTTAAATACACTTCTAATTAAGTGAAATTAAAGTACACTTTAATAAAGCATACTAACAGTGTATTATAAAGGACTTGAATATACGTATACTTTCCATAAGTACACTGAATTACCACTAAGTATTTGCAATTTTGTATAATTTTTAAAAGTACACTTACCTACAATTTACAATACACTTACAAAAAAGTACACTTTCTATAAGTACACTGAAATACCACTTTAAGTATTGCAGAATTAGTATATTTATTTTTAGTATATTGATGTTGAACATCTATTTTGAAGTACACTTTAAAAGTACATGTGAAATACTTAAAATTAAGCACAAAAAGTAAAGGTATACTTGTAATCACTTTTGTATACTTAAATTATATTTCTAATACACTAAAGTATACTACCTGGGTATGTACAATACATGGCCACCAAGACAGCAAAATGTTGCTGAGGTTTATGTTAAAGTCAAAGATCAGAACAAGAGTTAAAAATCTCATCCTCATCAATTCATCATCTAAAGGCTTGTCAAATGCTAGTCAATGCTGATTGAAGTTTGGGGGCTGATTGAAGCTGATTGGGGGCACAGTGCTTGCACTGCTGCCTCACAGCAAGAAGGTCCTGGGTTCGATTCCCGCCTGGGGCACTGTTGGCACCGTGCCCCGGTGGGTTATCTCCCGATCAGGGGCCTTTCTGTGTGGAGTTTGCACATTCTCCCCGTGTTCGCATGGGTCTCCTCCAACATAAGGACCCCAACTAAAAATGTGCAGAACCCTTCCTGTCCTGTCCCTGACCACGACATGGACCCACCACCTGGAATTGGTCCCCGGGTGCCGACAAAGTGAGGGCTGCCCACTGCTCCTGGCTGCCCCTGGAGGAAGGATGGCCAGGATGGGGAAAATGCAGAGACTAAATCTCATCGTCCGCACTCCCTGCATGTGTGTGTGTTCGGGTCGTCTCCACCCTCTGCATGCGTGTGTTGTGTGTTGATGTTTGACAAATAAATGATTCTTCTTCTTCAAGTTTTCACTTTCCACTTTCTGCTCAGTGCAGATAACTAAGCCTAAAAGTCACCTGATGATTTCATATAATGTTTTGATATGTCAAGATGTCAGATTTGACATATATCGATTATTACACCTATAAACCCAAATCACAAGAATAACAGTCCAATAAGAGTCTGTTCGGGGCGTTTTCTAGCATCTTCGTTTATGACGTGACTGGTTCCTCAGAGGGACCAGCTTCGGATGTGAAGACATGATTTGAAGTCATTTGTTTTCAGATGGGAGCATTATCTGTCAAAGTGATACATTTTTATCATATTGTTCTGATGCTATGGCATTAAATATTAATCTCCTGTCCACACAATATATGTATTTATCTGCAAATCGTGTAAACCGTTTGAGAGGTTTCATCATGTTAAAAATTAATGTTAAATCGTAAATTTTCACATTGCAAGTTTCTCTGTGTATTTCATTTCATCATTTTATATGAATTGAATTTGTATTGGTACTTGGTGTATTCCAGTTCAGAAAATATATATTATGTCTATCCACTACCTCCCTTTCAGTTTAATGAATATGAGCCACATGTAACACATGTAACACATGAGTCTTGTACGACATGTATTTACTGTACATAAAACAGCTTCATATTGTTCCATAGATAATTAATGAAATATACCGGCTGGAAAATGTGTAATTGTGCCTGTATTGTGAAAGAATTTGAAATATAATTGAGGTACAATGGCAAATTGTGCTTTAATTGATTATTCTGGTATACCTTAACAAAACACATCTAATATTAATTTCCTGAATTAAACATGAGTTTGCTCCTTCATTGGGTCAATGAATTAATGAATGAAGCATCTTTTCCATGGCTAATTCCCTCCGTCCAGTGGTTGTACTGTTGCTGTTCTAGCAGGAGATGGTGGCGTTTAGCTGTCTGGCTTCTATTGAGCGTAGAATGGAGAGAGGGGCCTGAGCCAGAGAGGTAGGAGGATGCCAAAAAAATGCAGAAGGGGGAAAGTGCAGGAGAGAAGGAGATGTAAAGAGAACAAAGAGAAAATATATTTCATATACTGTATGAATGGGGAAATCTTTCGAAATTGGGTGCGGTGGCTGGAGTGGAGGCTCAAGCCAGGGGATGAAATGACTCTTTAAACTCTACGGTGTGAAATGCATCTTGGTTGAGGAAAGTTACCTTGCTCGTGTGGTGTTTGAAAAAGTTTGCTTAAATTTCTTTTAGAAGAAAACAAACATACGGTATCAAAGATGGGTGATGCGCCACAGGTCCAGGATGGCCCAGGAATCTACTGGGGAATGAATATACATTAATGGTTTAAATAGACAATTGAACAATGGATAATAGGATAATAATGGCTATTCATATTATCCATATCGAGCTTCTCAGTAAACCCACATTTTCCCAAATGTTAAATCTTTTTGGGAAAAAGTCGATCTATTTCTAAATTGAAATGATCTACAGTGACTTACCGTTTGTGGTGTGGGGGCGGTGTGGTTTCAGCAGCCACACCTGTCTTGGGTCTGGTTGATTGGACCTGGGAGCAAATTCCATCTGCTCCTGGCTTGTACCATTTTGCCATCTCTGCAATAAAATGCTTTATCTTCACCACCATCTTGCCTGTGTCCCTCTGTCAGAGATCGCTGGAAAAGCCACTTGGGTGGCATGTGGCAGGCGGAACAGCCACACCCTTGTTTTGTCTTATCTAATCGTATCGTAATTTAAAAATGTTTTCATGACAACTGATTTTAGCACCACAAATTCAACTTTTCAAGCTCTCGTTCAAACCGTTTTTGTTCAAAAAGCGCCCACTCACCATGAAATATAAGCTAGCTATGGGGTAACTATAGAACTATAGAAACCACAAAACTTTAGTTTGAGTGGTTGCTACATTCACTTTCCCCATAATGGACAGGAATAGGCAGGAATTGTATTTTGGTTGGGCCAGTACAAAACAAATTCCCAGAAAAAAGGACTTATACAGATATTTATTTATATATTTATAAAAACTTAGAAGTAGAAAATAGGACAAACATAGACAAACTGAAAAAACAGACATTTTTACTTTGCAACATTCTGCATTACAAAGGCAATAACAGCAAAACACTGCCTACAGTGTACAACATGCTCAACCAACAGAGCTCAGTCTATACAGGTTGTAACTGTATAGACAATTTCTATTCTATTAATTTCTATAAAAATCAATGAAATCTAGTAATTAGAAATTATTAATTTAGCTTCTGTGCGAAAGAATTAGCAACTCATTTAAAATAAACAATGTCGCCACCTGCTGGTGTAGCTAGTAACAGCACACACATTTCCAGATTTTTTTTCTACAGATCTGTGCATTATGAATTGGACAAAATTCTAAAATCAACATACATACAACATACAACATAAACAACATAAAAATCCTAGGTTATTGTATTTATAAACTATGCATTTATATACTATGTAATTTTAAAGCTCGACAGTATAAGAGCCCATTTGCTGGTGCAGAGCGCCACAGATAGACGTCTCCAGGGCTCCTCCTCCACATCTGGAAAGCGTGTATACAAATAGATCTACAAATGTGTAAATATGACTTTGCATGTATTTGTGGTTGTGAAAATATTTTCATTTGTAAAACCTATAACATTTTAATGTAAAATTAAAATACGTGTTTACAGAGTAAGTTACGCGTATTTGCAAATCGCTCTGTATTTTTGTGGATATGACTTTCCACAACACAAATAAAAAAATTCTAGTTTGTGGATAGTGACATATTTGTAGAACATGGTACACATTTGTGGGTTATCTTGTGTTGGTTACAAATATTAAAGTCCAATTAAAAATTCCATACGCAAACTCCTGGGATTAGCGTTGAATACAGAGATGATCTCATCATAGTCCAAAGAGTCACAGAGTTCCTTTTCAAAGGACAAGAGGGCCAGGTTGTTCAGATGGGTCGTACTCATGGATGGTCTGAGGTCCGTTTTAATCCGACCCACAGTGGAGAACAGTCTCTCAACACTACAAGAAGTCATGGGAAGGGTGATGATGACTCACTCGTTTGTTGAGGTTTGGAAAAATGTTAGGAGCACAAATCTCCAATACTTCCATGAGGGATGGAAATTCCAGCCCACTTTCCGACGCAGTTGCTTAATGAATACTGTTAATTAAGCACCCTCCACAACCGAGATGTGATAATGATCACAATGGGTCCGCAGAGACTCCTGTGCAAATCTTAGACTGTGGGAGAAAAGTTGCTGCTGCACTCATTATTCCTTACTGATCCTCCTGGAAACGATTGTCCAGCTCTGTCAGCTGTCTGTCAATAATTTGGCTCCAGATGTGCCTTAGGTCATCATCATTTCTCACACTTGTTGCTTTTCCCAAACTAGTTGTGACCAGAGAACCCAGGAGCCTTCTCCCTCTGGTCCCAGCTGTGATGTCCCAGATGATCTCATTTTTCTGCACCAGCTCTTCTGTTAGCTTCATCACTTGTTCAAAATCACACTCTGAATTGTCTCTAAACCGGGCAAAGCAAAAATATGTATTTGTTGGAGCAGGGACTGCACCTCAACCTTTGTTTGACTGCTGCTTTCAGCACACTCAGCAAGTACTTCTAAAATTACGTCAAGTAATGTCAGTATTTTGCTCACTGCTCTGTATTTGGAGCTTCAGCACGTGTCCATGGATCGCTCAAGTTCCAAGCATGGATCCTGGATGGAGCTCTTTTTGCGCTTCCACAAACCTTCCATGTGTGCTGCTGCCTGTCATGAAACTGTATATATTGTTCAGTGTATCAAAGAATGTGCTAACGTGCCCAGACACCTTTGATGCTGCACAGAGTACCAAATTTAGTCTGAGAATTAGAGTGGACATACACAGCTTGAGCAAAAGTTTGTTTTAGAATCATTTGCACACCTCCCTTGTTTCCTGATATAACAGCTGCCCTGTCAAAACTGAAGCCAATGCATAGAGATGGGTCAAGTTGCAGTGGTTCAATCACCTGTAATATCTTCTCTGAAATACCCACTCACCCAGTCACCTGTGTCCATGAACCCAATTAACCATTCTTTTATTTTCCCTGTGTGAACATATCTCACACAAACAGCTACGAGTTCACGCTTTGACTCATCCTTATATTGCTCTGCCATAAGGGCATAATAGGTGCCTGGTGTTTCACTGGTGTTTGCCGTGATCTTTGAACAGTAAGGAGGCCGCTGACTCCAGAAGCTCATTTTGGGCCCATCAAAGTTCCATTTCTGGGCAGCTGCTCTAGATGATTTTGGATCTGTGGATCATATTTGCACATGAATTTGAAGAGTTCTATAAAGTTTCCTTTATTGAGAGCATCTGTATTTCCCTGTGTCCATGTAGGGGGATGTCCTGCTTAGCATAAAACAGTACAATATCCAAAATGACTTTTAGATGGTCCCGATTGGGCTCAATAAATGAATAGTCCATAGCATCACGGTTCATTTGATTTAACACATTTCCCCGGAAACTTGAAACTTGAAACTTGTCCAGTGAAATGGAGTGGGGCTTGCTCATCAGGTGTTCTTCACATGCCTGACGTAGGCGTGTCCAGTCCACAAACAGCTCTCTCGCAAATGGGCCGTCAGCTCCGCTGGGGAAATGTCTGCACATTTGACAGAAAAGCGCGTCCTTATTTACACTGTATTCCAACCAAGAAAAATGTCCATACAACTTTGACGAGAAGCACCTTGATTTTCCATTCTTGACAGTGCAAAGAAATACCTTCAAATTTGACTGTGAAGGTGGTTCATCAATTGCAGATAAATCGGCGGGTGAACCCACATTAGGCTGACTGCGAGAGAGCACTGGCACCAGGGAGCATGTGGCCGGGCTAACCGTCTTCTTCATGTGGGCTAATGAGTCTGAAGAAGAAGGCTGGATGGACTTGGTCGATGGTGGCAGTGGCGTGTCTTCTTCCTCATTTGCTTTTTTTAAATAACTTAAGAACTTTGCTTAGCCATTGTGGCAGTAATGATCAGCTGAAAAGCCAGCTAACTAGTTGGCTGAAGGCAGCCCAGAGAGTCTGCCTGTTAGAAGTATCAGAGCAACAAAACAGTTCTGTTTTAATCAAAAGATAAATTAAACACACAACAAGTCAACAATAAATCAAGTTTATATTTATTTATTTTCTTACATAATTTTTTGTAACAAAATGGGCCCAGGCCCATTACTGCCTACGCCACTGGCTCATAGCCAGGCGCTGGTGAGAATCTGCTTCATTTATCATTAGCTGCTACAATGGTGTTGCTAACAGGTGGGTGATGTTCAATTACAAACCACACTTCCATTTTCTGTTTGCACAGCAAACTTAGGGGGGGAAGCAGGTGTGCAAGTGTGATTGGCTGGAGGTGCCCTGTAAAGTCATTCTAAAATTGTTTCAGCTCACTGTTGATTTTAGGTGAGCTTTGTTGCTCAAGAGAGCCAGGTCTGCTTACACCTGAAATAAGAAGTGTACTCTACATTGGAATTAAACTTCACCTTAAACTAGTCACCTTACTTCACCCTATTTTAGTCATTACTCAATTTTAGCATTTAGAAGTGATGTTGAAGACTTTTTGACTCCTGTTAATCCCGCTGACATTACTCTTAGACCCGCTGCGGTTAAAGTTACAGTTAGCAACAAAGTTGAAAATATTTATTTAATATTTACAGACCCAACTGAGAAAAGAAACTGGACTGTCTGAAATGAACTGGTCTGAACTTATTTAGTAAGCCTTTTCATGTGTATACACTTCTGAACAAACAGCATTTGCGTGAGGTTCACACAAATTTATCACAACCCCGCTTACATCCGTGTAGATTCCCAGTGATAAAGTGCTTCAAAGAAATCCAATTTAGAAC
The DNA here is from genome assembly GCA_900302355.1 of Cyttopsis rosea. NCBI lineage: Eukaryota > Metazoa > Chordata > Actinopteri > Zeiformes > Parazenidae > Cyttopsis > Cyttopsis rosea. Next base: position 4,928 of record OMKR01104590.1, on the reverse strand, counting down.
TATATAATAAAGTTCACATTCGCTATGGCAAGAATGTGAATAATGTGAATTAATCAGCCATGTCAGGGTAAATAGGGGCTTAAAATGCAATCATTTCTGATGCCATGTGAAAGAAATGTTATTCTTCACTCAGGTTCAATTTGTAGTTAAGTGAAATTACATTTCATTGAACACATGCACATGGAGAGAGAGAGAGAGATAGAGAGAGAGAGAGAGAGAGAGAGAGAGAGAGAGAGAGAGAGAGAGAGTAGGCGACCACAGTACAAAGAGGGTTTCAATTGTTCTCTTCAAGGAGGATGATGTTGGTAAATTTCCACTGCTTCAAGGAAACCCACGTGTTGGAGCTAGAAACCTGGAACTATATGTGACTAAAACTGGTTAATATGTGGAACTACTTTTTTCTGAGATTACTTCCGCATGTACAATAGGAAAGGGAAGGGAAGTTTTACAGTGCCAGAACCACTATTTAATAACCCTGGTAAGTTCTTTACTTGGACGTTCGCATCTGTCACAATGTCCTAAAACATTCTTTAAAGGATTGGTTCGCTATTTTTCAACAGAGGGCTTATTCAAATGTTGGTTCCCATCATTTATAACACAGCCCAGCCTTGATTAATGCTTTTCTATTGAGAAACTTACCACTCGCTGCAGGTTCTCACTCTGATTAAAATCAGTCCAACAGGACAGACGTTAAATTGAAGCATGACCTACAGTAGGTTGCCAGTAGGAAGTGGCACAACTTCTTTCTTGTTTCTACCAGTTTCTAGTCTCAAGTCCACATGGATGTAGCCATAAGAGCTGATTTGCGGAAGCGCAAGAGGCAATCAAACCTTGAAAAACATGGTTTGCTTCCTTTCCAATGTTTTTTAAGGCTTAAGCTGCAGGTTTTCTCAATAGTAAAACATTCAACGAGGTTGTACTACTACTATCCACAGTTATAAATGACGGGAAACCAATATTTTAACAAGGCCTGAGTTGAAAAATTCTTCTCCTTTCTCAACCGCAACTTCAGTCATTCTAACCCAGTCAGTGCTCCATCTTCTACTCTCACCACTAAAACCTTTAATCTCCATATACAACTAGAACTAGTACAGTCACACAACGTTTGCCCCGCTTTGTTCCTTTACATGGTAGCAGAACAGAACATATATGTGTTGCATTTGTTACACACACTCATTGGGAGAAAGCCTAGCCAACACTATATTAAGGATCAGAATACTGTCGGGCAAAATACCAAGAATTACTTGATTATCTGCCAGTGACGATTATCACATTTGACACTGATCGAAACGAGGCAGACGATGATTGTTTTTGTATTCAATTGTCCTTGTGACACAGGAGAGGCCCAATTCCATCGGCAGCCTAAAGTTATTACGATAACAGAGAACGGGGAACTACAATGGACTTTACTGTTTGCCTAAACTTTTTTAGCTAATTGAGATTTGTATTTCCAGTTTCCGTCGTGTTTGACAATGTAACAAGAGTGAGCCCTCGTAATTAGCAGCCCACAGATGACTAGACGAGCAAATTGGAAATCATAATAAGCCAGAAAGTCTTGAGAATTAACAATATATCATATTTATTTTTGCTTTTGAGTTAATGATTGATTGATTACATTATTGAGCTAGCTTCCAGAAATATGCCGTGAACTATTTTGCATAATGGCACAATCAGTAACATTGGACAGTTAGCCAGAAATAACAGTGGACCGATGTGCATTGATCAACAATATTTGCGAACCTCATCAATATATCATGGTCAATTACTTGCTACTTGCAATTACTTCCCTATAAAGGTAATCTGATAGTGTAATCTGGCAATGATGATTTCTTTCTCTCCATTCTGAAATGAAAAATTTAAGGTTAAGTTTCCTTATTTTAAGAATAAAGTGTTTGAATTTAGTGTGTGAGATATTGGGATATCTTCTGGCCCTCTCTTCTAGTGATGCAAGATTCGTTCATAGCAAACAAATCTTTTAAATTACTTGGGAGTCCTGAGTCACTCCGGCAAGAGTAGTTTGTTCGCAAAGCGGTAACTGCAGCCAGTCACACAGGCTGAACTGAGACTTGAATCTTGGATGAAAAGACCCGAGATCCCCAAGTCGCGAGTGATGCATTCGCCTCAAGCAGAGGAAATGACTCCTGAACCGGATCGCGAACGAGATCCGTGTGCAGTGAGTGACAACTCTCTGATCTCGTTCGCGAATGAGGATCTGTGAGTCACCTGTCACCTGTCTCTCATTCACCCGAAGTTAAACCAAGTGAATCAAATGAATGAAGAGTCTGAAAATTGAACAAATCTATTTACTATCTATTTACTTTAGTCGAATCTATAAAAAGAGTTGAACTTACACTACTCTCTTCTTGGGTGCTTTGTGTCTCTGTTGGCTCAGATACCTGGTCAACATCACCCTGTTGTTCCATATGTATATTGCATGTTGGCCTCTCAAGATGAGGTCAGTGATTTGTGCTGATATTCCTGGCTCATATGTCTCTTGCCAGTCTTTTCTATGCCTTGGTGACTGGGGTGCATTTCTTTCTGCATTTTTAAATTTGAGGTTACTGGATTTAAGCCTAGTGATGGAAGTGGACCACATTGTGATCTGAATCATCCAGGGGTGGCTTTGGATAGCTTCTGAATGCGTCCTTGATATTTCCAACGTATAAGTCTTTTACTTTTCTCGTGGGGTAATTTACGTAACTGCTAGAATTTAGGCAGTGTCTGTTTTATTGAACAACCATTGAAGCCCCCCAGTACTGTCTATCAGGGGGGTATCAGGGGCGATGTTTTGCCACTGTTTACTCAATTCCACTTGTGGCAGCTACAGTAGGTTGGCAGTAGGAAGCGGCGCAACTTTTCGTTTCCAGCCTTTTTGCATGGATGTAGCCAAAAGAGCTGATTTGCAAGAAACCCACACCTAGAAAAACATGATAAAATGTACATTTTCCTTCCTTTTTTCCGGTATAAGAAGAAGAAGAATGATTTATTAATCACACAATTTTACCACACTCATGCAGAGGGTGGCACACACACACACACACACACACACACACACACGCACACACGCAGGAGTGGTGAATGATGAGATATAGTCTCTGCTTTTATCCCATCCTGGCTGTCCTTTGGGGCCCGGGGACCAATTCCAGGTGGTGGGTCCATGCCATGGTCAGGGACAGGACAGGAAGTGTTCTGCATGTTTTTAGTCAGGGTCCTTATGTTGGAGGAGACCCATGCGAACGTGTAAACTCCACACAGAAAGGCCCCTGATTGGGCGATAACCCACCGGAGCATGGTGTTAACCACTGAGCCACCGTGCCGCCGCACTGAGCCACCGTGCCGCCAATGTATAACATATAAAGACTACAAGCTAGGTTTGTCAATAGTAACTTTCAGCAAGCAAAAACACACATATAAACAGTTTTATCATCAACAAACTCAAGCAGCTTGATCATGGTGACAGAAAAGTATGATGATATTTATGACATGACATGTCATAACCTTTCTTTGTGGAATGATTAATAAATATCATATATTCTATATTTGGTTCAGTTTATTCTGTTTTTCTCACAACTTGAAAATATGACTGAGGCCATTATTTTAAGAAGGTGACGAAATTCTACATTGTTACATTCAAAATGAATGTAACATTTTTTAACCCTTGACCTTCCTGAGCTGCCCCACATATGTCACAATGCCTCTCCAGCAGTAATAGAGAATTAGATTGATTCCAGAGTGTTCTATTAAAACCCAGCGAAATGAGCTGGAACAATTTGTATTGAGGATATTTGATTGGCTGTCCACACAGGCCAAGCTGCAGCACTGTGTGTCAGAGAAATGGAAGGGACTGAATGGAACTGTCTGATTAATGGCCAGCTGATTTATGGAATCTGTTTAACTTGATCTCTGTCTTTCTGTCGAACTCTCTGCTCGATACCGCGGAATGAGTGCTTTGCTCCGAGAGTCCCTTTGCAAACTGGTTTGTCTATCATTATTGTCAGTCAATGTGTTTGTCAATCTCTCTGTCAAAGTGCCTCACACTAGTGACACCCATTCTTCTTATCCGCCTACAGGACTTTTATCTTCCTTCAGCAAGGCAGGCGACATGCTCGCTCATCTACTGCTCTGCTCAGACATGGATCTGGCCATAGGCAAACTCGGCAGCTGCATAGGGTCAAATAACCAATTTACTTAACAATTGTATAAAATTAATAATAATAATAAATATATATATTATTAACTTATAATAAATAAATAACTTACTATAAATAAATAACTTATATTTATTAACTGTAAAAGTATTGATAGAAATCTATACAGTATATCGGAAACATAATTTTAATGATTGTAGGTTATTTTATATAAAGTGACCTAGAATTGAATTTGATTATCCAGCAAGCTTTCACAAAGTTATCAAAGTGAAATAAGTGACTTTTCCAAGAAAGAGAAAAGTTGTTTCAAGAAAAATTATTAAGAATCATTTTCTCACGGCACTGGCAGATAGTGTTGCTTATTTCATTTTTTTGTCTTTTTTGACATATATTTTTTGCAGTGTACAACCTGAAAAGTGGCTTTTCAGTTACCTATTTACAAGAAATGATGCAAAGCTCAATTTAATTAGAGTTTTAACTATCACACAGTTTGTGTAGTGCAAAAAATGTCATTCAAAGTGGTAATCCACGATTTATTTGTTCCAAAATTATAAAAAATAAATGATAATAATTTAAACAATAGCCTTTCAATGTATTTGCATTACATAAGTGATCTTAGACAATCTTATGGATCTTACATTGACAATTTCAATTTCTTAAGTTGGTCATACTGATGTGTATATTTTAGTGCTTTATCTTACACCAGATCCAGATTTTGAACTGAAATGTCCTCATTCACAATCCAGAATCTGAGGGGGAATATTTAGACAAGCCAGACGT
>OMKR01104589.1:0-11558 GCA_900302355.1 Cyttopsis rosea | reverse complement strand
CAATGCTTTAAGGTGTGTTAAAACATAAGTATTAAAACATGTTTAGGAGTATTCATCTTGTTTTTTTGTGTTTTTATGTGTTGGCTGATAGTACAATTTTATTTCAATATTATAAATGAAATAAATTATTTGTCCACAATTATGTAGGATGGAACATCCAAAAGTTAATGCAAGGTGATCTTTATGTCATGGGAAACAGGAAATTCCCAATGCCTTTCTATGGTTTTATTTGAAATACAGTACTTGTGTCATAAACATTTTTTATTATCTTAAAACTAAAATAAATTCATTCCAATTCCCAATGCCTTTCTATGAATTTATTTGAAACGCACTACTTATGTCCTAAACATTTTTTATTATCTTAAAATGAAGATAAACTCATCCCAATATGATTTATCTCAGTGGAGCAGTTTTGGTTAGGAAATAAGATTGAGTGGATATGGCATACTAGGGGAATAAGCATAAGTAATTCACAATTCTATTTAACACCAATTTTAAAGGTGCAGTGTGTAGAATTTAGCAGCCACTAGCGGTGAGGTTGCAGATTGCAGCCAATTTGAATTCCCCTCTGTGTAGGAGAATCAACGGTGGCCGTGAAACTCGCAAAAAACGTGAAATTCCCTCTCTAGAGCGAGTGTTTGGTTTGTCCGTTCTGGGCTACTGTAGAAACACGGTGGCCCCCTGCCGGAAGGGGCTCCCGCGCTTATGTATATATAAATGGCTCATTCTAAGGTAACAAAAACACAATTCTTATTTTCATGTGATTATCATGGGATCACTAATTAAAACATATGAATATTATATTCCATTTCTGCCAAGTCCGTTCCGCTAGATGGTACTAAACTCTACACACTGCACCTTTAAATGTAGAATACTGCCAAAAACTGCAAAGAATGTTTATCTTTTAATAAAGCAAATCATTTTTACACAGCAAATTGCAATTGCGTCACAAAAACCTCCACATCAAAGTGTCCAAACCCTCAAGTGATTTCATAATGTAGACAAATGGAAATCTAATTTAATGACAAACACTAGTTTATTTACAGTTCAAGTTAGGCTGAATGTATTTAAAACCGTGGAGCACCGTAGTCATCAGGCATTCGTTCAATATTGTACCTGAGAAAAAAAACACAAAAGGGCCTTTAAATGTTTAGTATTTCAAACAGTGGCAAGTATAGAAAATAAAATAGTGGTTTGTTTACCTATGGTTGGAGATGTACATGATTGGCACGCCAGGAATCTTCCTGACCCTTCTCTTTAGGTCTCTGTCCACAGTAGCCAGGATATAACACTTGTGCTATGGAGGATATTTTAAAGTTAGTGCAATCTAATGTCACATGCAATTTTGTTGAAGTTTTCTAAAACTATTAGATTTTTAAGAATACAATATTACCTGTGTTACCCTTTGGACCAGGCAGTCATCAGCGTATGTTCCTTTGTGTGAGCATGGCAGGCGTTCGAATCGAGGATCTTTAGCGATCCTGGAAAAAGGAAAAGCATTACATTACAACAGCTTGAGAACGATCCATGTGTCCATGGGGTTGAAATGAACGGGAGCAACTTGCCTGAGAGCGACTCTGAACTTCAATCCAAGTTTCTCAAGCTCAGCCATAACACAGTCAGTGATGCACGGTATACCTTGATATACAAGGAAAAACACAAGGACACGGTTATTCTCAATTAAATATAAGCTGTTTTCACACCGCAGGAACTTTTTCATAGTTCTAAGAACCTTTGTTTAAAAAATTTTAAAAACAATAAAAATAGTTTTTATTGTAGATGTATTTATTTTATTTTACTGTGCGTGCGGTACAATGCAGCAGTGCCCATGCCTTATGAAAGTCAGAGTTTTAAATTACGCCTTGTAGATAATATGAGTGAATATTCAGTAACTGGATTGCTTATTTTTCGTCTCAACTGTATTCAGAAACAGATTTTGGTGGACCAATAAGGAGAAATAAGTGAACAAATACACACAGAACACTTCAGAGTTCCTACTGCTGGTGCGAACGCAACCAGAAAAAAATCCCTTGAAGGTTCCTAGTTCTCAGTTGCAGTTCCCCTCATGAAGTCCCTAGAACTATAGTCAGAATTTAACCTTTTTTTAACTACTTACATTTAGCGTACAGGCAATCCATCATAGATTGTACAACATCTAATTTGGCCTTGATGGAGAAGTTGATGAAATTGGTATCAACCAGAATGTGGTATGGAGGTCCAAGTTGAGTGTTGTACTGGAAGAACATGCAGGAGGGATGTTTTGTCCTGTAGGGATTGAAAAAGGATCAGTGAATCACAATAGCACCTTATTCAACCAACGGCCGGGCAGAAATTCCCCTATTTCTATCATAGTATAGTATCTTCATTAGTATTACTAGACATGGACTCAAGACATTATGATACACAAATTTGTAGTTTCATCAAATTATGACAGGAAGACAAGCCTTTTCAATTTAAAGCAGATATAGAGTAAAATATATTATACCATTTTTCCCTGTCAACTTACACTTCTGTCTCCTTCAGTTGAGAGGGATCTAGCTTCTTCTTTTTTTCTTTTCCTTTAGACCGATCTTTGTCTTTTCTGGAAAAACAATTAGAGGTTACAAGTAGATCTAGTGCACATGACTAGACGGACATACTGTTTTAATTACATTTCTAGAACTAGAACATCATTCAATAAATGCAACATTACATTGTAAATTATTATTATTCATCTTAAATATAAAAAATAAGGGGCCAGGTTTAAAATAGGGCTGCACAATATGGTAGAAAAATCATATTGCAATTATTTTGACCAATATTACGATTGCGATATTGTTTCCCGATTAGTGTGAATGATCATTTTTGCATCACAATTTTCATTTTCACTGAAAAAACTATTCATCGTGATGATGTGACATTTGTTGGCATCTGTACCAAAGAAACATGTTTTTTTTTTACATCTGGAGAACAAGATTTGTAGGACAGGGCATCTCTGCAGCACTACAGTACTTGTACAGTACTTTATCATGGTGTTTTGTCACATTTTACCTTCATCAAAAAATTGCAGATTCTGCAATTTGCATATTGCACTTGGCCAGATTGCGATTTCGATAATATTTCGATGAATTGTTCAGCCCTAGTTTAAAACTGGAAGACTTCCCCGAAACACCGAAAGTCTTACATCCGCGGATCTTTAAGACTGATCATCCTTTTCATCACGGCAAACTGCTTGGTCTTGGCCTTCCCCTACGATGAAAAACAAAACAACACCAATGTTAGATTACGAAGAGTGCATGGCATTTCACTAATTCAATATTCTGATGCTGCAGTGGAGGGGGAAAAAAAAGTGTCACGGGTTATAAAAGAGAAACTTAAACTTAATTTAGTCCAGCAACTAGATTGAAAAATGATATAAACATTCATGAAACGACATGAAAACAAGTGGGTTGGAACTGTAAAATTGTACATTATGAATAAAGGTCAATACCATGAATTTAAACACTGGCTTTGCATATTGAACAGGACACAGGACAGGTATCAGAGTAAAAAAAGAAATTCAGATTTTTGGAAAAAATCATTTTTAAAGATAATTCTACGAAAGTGGTTAGGAAATGGAACAAATCTGACCAGTGTTGTTATTGTTGTTGTTATTATTATTATTGTTTTTTTTAATGACACTTAAGTGAAAAGCTAAATAGCACTTGAGTTGCCGTGGGCAGCTTAATGTGACCCCTTTCGAGCATAAGTCGCATTTTAATGTTACGGAGCTAGTTAATTTATTACAATAATATACATTTATAATTCATTATTATTGATAATTATAATTAATTTGTTAGATCCGCTTTTCACACCGACGCACGGCAGCATTGGCTAGCTCGTTAGCTCCGCTTACGTTAGCCTAGAACGTAAATAACAGCTCGTTCGTTGGTGCTGAATTTAATACAACACACATCATTTCATACAACGTAAACCTGGAGTAAAACTACAACGCCTCCTTTCATCACTATTATTATTATTATTATCGTATTTTTAAGCGTGAACGTGAACATTTTAAAGTAACGTCACCATGTTTGGGTCCCCACAGCCGGTTCCTCGTGGAAGGAAGCGTCGCGCCGCACTCTGTACGTCATCCGCAGTCGACGCGCAACGTCATCAACGATCGACAACACTGCGTATGATCCGGTGCTATGCTAAGAGGTTGGCAGGACAGGGTAGGTGCAGTGCATTCATAGCGGCGATAACAAAATATTTATGTCGGTATTTCGAGGCTGGAACGATATGTTTTTTTCCTATTAACCATGTCTCTCAAATTCACCCCTTGAATGGTGTCGCGTACCGCCGCGCTCTTTGAAACCGCACCGGCGTTGGTGTCTTGGTGTACGAGGAAGCAACCACTGTAACATTAGCGCAGAGCTAGCACTAGCCTCTAGCACTAGCCTCTAGCATCACCTAGCGCCACTGAGACTTATCATATCTGCATCTTGGAACGCATGTTATTTATGGAATAACGTGGTTGACCCGATTTGTTAATTGTGTGTGTGTGTGTGTGTGTGTGTGTGTGTGAGAGAGAGAGACGTTTGTTGTTTGCAATCGTTTTAAAACGTCACCCTGATACACAAAGTATCTGTGACAGGTTTTATCTTATTTATATGTATGTAAACCTGCACAACTAACTACTTTGGACAGAGTGAATGGCTTCTATTCTGTTTAACTTTGAGGTTTATTTTTATTTTTATTATTTGTACCTATTGCTTTATTATTATTATTATTATTATTATTATTATTATTATTGCCTATTGTTATGATGTGAGCTGATATCTATCTATCTATCTATCAGTCTATCTAAATAGTGTTGGTTAGTCTAAATATCACTTAATAATTTCCAAAACCACAACCACCAGCATTTGCATTGACATTTTTGGCTGCGACTTGTTGAGCACTATTCAGTGTGTGGCACAATGGCTCATTTCCTGTTTAGATTTGGCCGTGCTTATTTCATAGGAATATGTGTCACCCACAACCCTTTTAACGTGGCACAATATTGGTGCCGAATATTGACCCTTTTTATTGGCAGAGCACTTGACTTAGTTCTCTGCTTCTCTCTGTCGTTTAACTATTTGAGTAGACTAAACATTTATCCCAAAAGTTTTTTGTTTTTTTTGCTGTGTCTGCTCCAGGTATTTTTTCGGTTGTTCGTGCGCGGGGTTCGGTGAGACGTGTCCGGCCCGCTTCGAATGGCAGAGCGCTTCTGTGAAAAAGGAGGGGTCTGAGCGAAGGCTGAAGATGGTCTGATGGACCGCCGCTTTTTGCTGACCTTCCTATTCTGCTCAGTCTCGTGGATCTTTTTCTGGGAAGTGCGCTGGAAGAAAGGCAAAGAAAGTCAGATTCAGGAATGGCTCCAAGGACATAGCCTCTCCCAACACAGGCACTTGTTTGAAGGTCAGTGGGGAGATTTGTCGTCGTTTGAAATTGCCACCACACTGGGGAACCGATCAGACAGCTGACAGCTGGGATCAGAGTTTCAGCAGATTTTTTTTTTTTTATACTTCAGATAGTACTGAAGTGGGTGTTTTTAAACTACCATGTCGACAGATACTTAATTGGTCCTCAACAATGCATACACAAAATACAATTTGGGTGTTAAAACATTAAAAATTTAAAACCAAGATATATTAAACAGAACAGGGAACTGTAAAGAACAAACAAAATATGTAGGTCACTACAATAAACAGCGTGTAGTGTTGTCGCTCACTTCTCTGTCTGTGATGTGCATTGACCTGTCTGAACATGATTCCTGTTTTATGTGTAGCAGGCGTGGGAGATGGGTTGGTTGTCATGAGTATATAAGATTATTGTTAGGACACTGATGATAACTGTGTGTGTGTTTGTGCTTTTGTGTTATCGATCGATCGATTGATTGATTTAGATGTACAGACTTTGGAGGAATTGAGCCTGAGTGTTCTGAGTCGCCTGGAAGAGGTTGTGAAGGAACGGCAGCGGTGGAGGGAAATTGCAGAGGCCCACATCCAGTTGCTCCGAGACTTTGCATTCCAGGAGTGGCTTTGCTCCCAGAGCCTGGAACACTATTACCCTACGTAAGTTGTGCGTGTTATCACATTTTCCCATATCCCGCCTACTGTTAATTAGCTTTCCTTATCTGAAAATCATTGCAGGCTGCCATGTGTTTCGTGTCAGTGTTTCCCCTGTTCAGTCCAGTCCTCAACTCCCATTTATATAGAATTGGGTTTGACTCTTGTATATTTAATGACGGAAGGTGGGGAAACAGGTTTTATTGTCTTATGTCCACTAGAGGGCAGCCTACCCGCAGCTGAGCTTAGTGACATTGAGGATGGGAGTCTGCAGTGTTTCAGTGTCACTGCAGTAATAGTTATTCTTTAGGGACTATACGGCACAGTAGGTTTAAGATTAGATAAAACGTTTATCTAATCAGACGTTCTTTGTTAATTCCTGAGGGCAGAACCATAATATTTTAGCAGCAGAGAGAAAAAAAAATCTATAGAAGATTATAGCATTACTAACAATAATATAAATCAATTGCCAATAGGGATTAAGAATCTGGATACATATGTGTCTAATATGGATATGGGTATTAAAATGATTTTTAAGATGATTATTTATGAAAGTAAATTGTAATTACCTCTGTCTTTAGCCCTCTAAAGTGGGCATTGACTATGGAGGAAACGACTACCTAATGACATTGAACCAGTCAACTTACTGTACAACATAGACGATGGCTTGGAAGCAAAACACAGAATTTAAAGTCTCTGTGTGTTCATTATTTTAGGTAATTGATTTTTACACTGCTGTTTTTAAACAAAATCAGATATAACTTGAAACCGTCACTGAGTTCCAAAGATTAAACATAAAAGACTTGCTGCAACTGTGTCAAGTCACATTAGCATATCAGGTTTCTGTATCATCAGTTTTCATGAACATGAGCACAGTGTCAGTATTGGTATCTGTACATCCCTAACAGAATTGGAATTATTTTTAAAGTGATTGTATTGGTATCGATAAGCAATCAAAAATTCATAAACCATACCAAGTGCTATCCTATGTGCACTTTACTCTTTTAGTAGATTGAAAGAGCCTTCACACATAATTCTTCTCTGTAATCATTTGTCATTTGATCAGATGAGTGCAACATTCCACACCATGTAAACTTTCCGCTTGCTGTAGTCATATCATGCTGATTTAGCTCACAATATTTATTTTGTGTGTGTGTATGTGGTATGCTCCATTGTGTGCCAATAAAGGATATGGTCGCCAGTTTCCCCCAGGCCTTGTTAAAATGTTGTTTGCCATAATTTATAACTTCATAGCACAATCTTGCTTAAACTTACCACTCTGCTGTAGTTTATCATTGTGATTCAATTCAGTCCAATGGAGCAAAGTCTGAAGCTATATCCCTGTTAAATATCCTTTTCAAAAACAAAAGGGGAAATAATGATTGGCCTGAGGTCTGGGTTGAAAAAAAAAAAGATGAACCTGTCCTTTTGAAGTAAACAAACTTACTTGGAAAGGAAACAATGTGGAACATTATATTGCAAGGTAGAGTTGAATTTCTGGAGGCTAGGCTTAGGTTTTCATATTCAAGTCTTCTATGTATATATACTTTTTCTAAGAGCTCTTCTTTATTTTCTTTTATCTTCTTGGCAGACTGAAGGCCTTAGGTTGTTTGAATCTGGATGACCTAGCACAATTTGACAGTCAACTGCAACTGTCTCTGGCCGCCTGGGGCTACTACTACGAAGACTACATCAAGTTGTCCACGGGAGTCAAGGTCCTCCAGGCCTCCAGGGGAAGCCGTGACCAGGACTACGAAATCCGGCTTGTTCACAGCCTTGCCAAGAGGCGTCTGAATGAGAAGTGGTCATTTGGTGAGTGGAATGTATTTTTTTAATTTTATTTTTTGGCCTTTCATCAGTCTTGGCATAGCGCGGTTGACTTGGACTGTGTTGCTTGGGCTCATGGAGATTTTCAAGCTATATGAGAGCTAAAAGAGAAAATGTTATGTTAGGCTTGAATTTCGAGTTTTCCAAAACCCAAAGATAGAGACAATATTAAAACAACCTAAAAGTGTGAGCTATCATCAATGAAATGGTCAAGTAATGTAAAGTGTGTGTGCTGATTAGTAAATGAACCAAAACCCAATTTGATGCCGGTTTGGTCCTTTTAAATGTTCCAACATGGCTGCATGTATTGCTGTTGACAGTCACAGATCCTCCGCTTTCTTGCGGTTTTGTAATGGAGAAGTAACGTGTTGCTTCTTCCTGACCTGACTAGCCAGACTTGTGTATACATCAGTATCTTGAACAGTGCTTACTAGGTGTTGAGTTAGGAAAGTTGTGAAGAAGTTCTAAGTTGTGCAACACATGCACACAAAGAATATGCTCTCCTTCCAAAGGTAAATTGTTTTTAGCATAGTCATATTGGCTTTTTATTGTCATCTTTGCTTTTATATATTTCACAGACGGCCAAATTCACAGCAGAAATTTCAAATCGTTTTCATTGTATTTATCATACAAGATCAGGATCTGTTTTCCAGTTCAACCTGCAGACCAAACCTTTGAAAGTACGATTGTCAAAGATTACTAATAGTTGTAATGTCATATCTATTGTAATGTTCCATTTAGATGGACAGGATGAAAGATAATTTCCTGGTGGTAGTTTTCATCCCCAGCTTCAGTAACTTGCTTATGTCAATCAATACCATGCATCAGGCTTCACAGCGTAGATGAGACTTTCTAAAAATTCTAAGGAATTCGATTGAGTCTAATGTTGATCTACACGCTGAGAACAGGAAGTGCTGTATTATTGTATTAATGTTGTATACAATGTTGTATAAGTGTTGGATACTGTCTTTCAGCTGGAGCACTCATATTTGGCTGTACTGTGGCACTGTGCTTCTTGATAAGGGACCTAATGTTTTACGTGATTGGTGAGTATTCCAACAGCTATTAAGATTTTGGGATGGGCAAAAGCAAATTAATGAGCAATTAACAAACCTGCTTGTAATCCCCATCTCCCTGTCTTCCAGGTGGAATTACTGTTTCCATCATCGCATTTGTCTTTACCATCAAGTTCCTCTGTGAGCTTGCGGCGAGAGTTGTCAGCTTCCTGCAGAATGAGGACCCAGGGCGACGCGGTGACCGCAGCATCTACGACTATGTTCGGGGAAACTATCTGGACCCACGTTCCTGCAAGGTGGCGTGGGATTGGAAGGACCCCCAGGAAGTGGGACAGACTATGAGCTTTAGGGTCCAGGTGAGAATCGATCATCCCTGATCAGGGCTGGGCGACAGATCAGATTAAATATCCATATAATGATATGGGACGAGATATCATGTGGGATTTTGTCGCAATATCATAATATCGCGACATAGTACCATGTTGTCTTTAAGGCTGCATGATTACACCACAATCGTAGGAAATTGCGTGACTGCTAATCTAACCCTTTCTTCTGTGTCGTAGCTCTTCTACAAGAATGGCCAGCCTTTCCCTGCGCACCGGCCCGTCGGGTTGAGAGTCAACATCACCCACATGGAACTGGCTCTGGACATCCCCGTCACGCAGGAGGTCCTGCAAGAACCTGAGTCCAACGTCGTCAAAGGGACCTTCACTGTCCGCAAGGCCGGCCGCTATGAGGTTGCCGTCAAATTGGGCGGCCTCAATGTAGCGTACAGCCCCTACTACAAAATATTCCAGCCAGGTATGGTCACTTATTACGTTTGATGGAGTCCAACATACCCATCATGTCAAAGGGATTAGATGAACATAAATTTTTTAATTTTTCGTCCCTCAAATGACAAAGAACAGATTGGTCTTCGTTGATAATGGATATACCAGTTCAGTTTTTTTCCAGGGTTTGAATAATGGAACTGCTGAACTTATTACATGCATATTAAAATAAATTTGTCAGTGTCTACATGGTCTTATCTAGGTAATTCTGATTGTTCTCCTATCACTATCATAAGTGAGCAACACTTGTTGATTACATGCATCATGTTGTGAAGGACAAATTTATAGTCTAAAGCAGGGGTGTCCAAACTTTTTTCCCTGAGGGCCACATACAGAAAAATATACAAAGGACTGGGCCACTCACTAGACGTGAGGTATACTGCCTCACTTCTAATGCACTAATATTGGCAAAATCAATCAAATGCAGGTAAATTACGTTTGATAATTGAACATGTTTGAAGAAAAAAAAGCCTCCATCACAGCTCTCCATTAGTAGATTTTTATTATATTTTTACAAAACGGTTGGCAGATCAAGTGACAGCCTCAGATTGTTTCTTAGGGTGCTGATCCCCCTTCATTGTCCTGTATGAAGGGAGAGACAAGAAGAGAAATAGGGGATGTGGATATTTCAAGCTTATTACACAAATAAATTATTGGGCTTGTTAACACATAACTAATGTTTGTTAAAAAAAATTATCATCAACTTTAATTTACTGAATTTATTAAGTAAGCCACTTCTGGTGACCCCGAGTAAAGCTTTGTGGAGACGCTGCCTTGTTCAAGACAGTAGCTCCACCTAGTGTTTAAACTAAGAAGTACAACACAGTTAAGCACAAATATTATGTGTGGGCCATAGTCCATTCAATTTTTAGACGTTGATACGGGTAAATGATACAGGGTCCGGACAAAGACGAGAGCGTCCCATTCGGGCGTGGCAGCGACATATTAAACAATCGGAGCTCTGACAGATAAAAAAAATGTCAGCATCTGTCCAACTCTTTACAGGAGCTGTAGAAGCTATCACCCCTCACACCACATGATTCCTTCCAAACTGCACTTTTTTTTCGATGCAGAGGAGGTGTTTGGTCATGTGGGCTTGTTGTGGCCCCACCCACACTGGCTGTGCAAGATCTGGGGTCTCTGGGAGCTTTCCCTGAGAAAATATGGACATTTGAAATATTTCAACTTGACAAAATAAGGAAACCTGTCGACTTGTTGACCCTTCAGCTGGTTTTTGGGAGCCTAAAGTGCATTCAGAAACAGCAAATTCAGGTCAGCTGTTCACTGAACACCAGCACTGAACATTCTTGACACTACTGACAGCATGTCTCACTTTGCATTCTTCTGTTCATGGCAGGTCAGATCCCATTTGTCCTTGTCAATTAGGGCATTATCACACACAAACCGGATCATCTCTGCCTTTTATCTTTGTCCATTTCGAAACTCCGACCGTCCATATAATATGTTCCAAATGTCAAAATTCCCTAAATATTCCCTAAATTTAATGACAAATGGCAGCATTTAACCTGAGTTCGATTCCCGCCTGGGGCACTGTTGGCACTGTGCTCCGGTGGGTTATCTCCCGATCAGGGGCCTTTCTGTGTGGAGTTTGCACGTTCTCCCGTGTTCGTATTGGGCCTCCTCCAACATAAAAATGTGCAGAACCCTTCCTGTCCTGTCCCTGACCATGACATGGTTACATCTGGAACTGGTCCCCGGGCTCTGACGAAAAAAGGGCTGCCCGCTGCTCCTGGCTGCCCCTGGAGGAAGGATAGCTGGGATGCAATAAACACAGATACCAAATCTCATCGTTC
>OMKR01104588.1:0-17814 GCA_900302355.1 Cyttopsis rosea | reverse complement strand
GGTGCCAGTGCGCACGGACCGAAGCTTATTGGGAGTGTCGCGCACGCAAACACGCAAGGACAGAAACACGTGCACAGACGCGCACGCCGCTGTCTTACCAAAAAACCAAATCACTGGATGAAATAAGATCCGCATTTTTATCACCTCTACAGCTCAGAAGCACACACACCTTCTGCTCCATGAATGCTCCAATGATCTGACATTCTATCTGGTCACTTTCTGGTCTCTCCTCCTCTGTGCTTCTGTTTGTGGCTCAGTGGTTAACACTGTTGCCTCACAGCAAGAAGGTCCTGGGTTCGATTCCCGCCTGGGGCACTGTTGGCACCGTGCTCCGGTGGGTTATCGCCCGATCAGGGGCCTTTCTGTGTGGAGTTTGCACGTTCTCCCCGTGTTCGCATGGGTCTCCTCCAACATAAGGACCCCGACTAAAAACGTGCAGAACACTTCCTGTCCTGTCCCTGACCACGGCATGGACCCACCACCTGGAATTGGTCCCCGGGCGCCGACGAAGTGAGGGCTGCCCACTGCTCCTGGCTGCCCCTGGAGGAAGGACGGCCAGGATGGGATAAAAGCAGAGACTGTATCTCATCGTTCGCCACTCCTGCATGTGTGTGTGTGTGTGTGTGTCACCCTCCACATGTGTGTGGTTAATGTGATCAATAAATCATTCTTCTTCTTAAAATCCCATCATACATTTTGTTCCCCAGCAGTTGAGTAGAATGCTGTGGATAGACTTGTTCCACTTTCCAAATTGTGGCTGTTCACATTTTTTCTATCTTTTCTTTTTTTATTAATCAAAGCCTGGTGGGGGGGCCATGAGGCCTGGGATTTGAACACTGGCAGGCATCCTCCCTGTCCCCCACTGGATACCAGACTCACAGTCCGTTCCAGTAGCTCTTACTCTGTAGATGTGGATGTGTGTGTGTCAAATTACATATTGATTATATGTGTCTTTGTTTGTGTGTACAACATTTGGCTCGTTAAGACGGTCTAAGACCATGGCATGGCTTACAATTTTCTCTTTCGCTCTGTTTCTCACACACACAAATTTGTTTTTAATCTAGCACCACAAATTTGAGGCAATATCTAGAATTTACCACCCAAGAAAATGCCATGCGATCATCTCTGGCTTCAGAAGGGCTTGTTTCTTTTTAGTCAAGGCTGTCGTGAAATGCGTCGTGTGGCGCTAGGAATCTAGTGTCAATTTGTAGCTGAACTTCGTTTATTTGGTTGTCTTGTTGTAGTGAGTCTGAGGCAACACATGGAGAGCATCCAGGATGATTTTTGTTTTGACAATTTCATTGTCTAGGAATGCGTTGAGAATAAGCAGAAAAAGCAGAGGGGTTGTGGTCTGGACTCTGGAGTCATGCTACTCTATATCAGTTCTATGTTTCATAGTTCTATTAATCTTTAAGTACAAACACTGAGTTAGTTAAAGGAGAGGTTGGCTATTTTTCAACCCAGGCCTAAAGGTTGATTCCCGTCAACACTTTACTTTTGAGAGACTTACCGCTCAGCTGCAGCTTCTCACTGCTTAAATGCAGTCAAATGTAGCAAATGTCTAAGCCTTGAGAAAACGTTAAAACTCACATATGATGTGTTTCTTAGTCTATTTCTTTTAACATGTTTTGAATAACAATGATATTGCATTTTATTTAAAACAGGTAGGTTGCTAGTAGGAAGCTGTGAAACTTCCTGTTTCTAGTCTCATGTTTGCACGGATGTAGATAATGACTGTCTGACTACATTGTGTTTCCCATTTTCGATAAGGAAAGACTTTTCTTCAAGGCTTAAAGGTGCAGTGTGTAGAATTTAGCGGCCAGTTGCAGATTGCAAACAACTGAATTCTCCTCTGTGTCCGTTGAAGTGAAAAATGGCGGTGTCCATGGAGGAGAATTTACAGTGGCCGCGAAACTCACGAAAAACGCGAAAGTCCCTTTCTAGAGCCAGTGTTTGGTTTGTCCGTTCTAGGCTACTGTAGAAACATCACGGTGCAACACTGCACCAACATGGAAGGGGCTCCATCCCCCATGGAGATATAAACGGCTAATTCTAAGGTAACGAAAACACAACAATTCTTATTTTTATGGCATTATACACTAATTAAAACATACTGAATGATATATGAATGGACAACCCCCCCTACTACAATTCTAGATAATATTCTTTCTCAGTTTCATATTCTAGAAATGCACTCGATGCTACTTCATAGTCATATGGTTATTTGTTGTTGGAACTTTAAGCCCTACATGTATTTCTGAAATCAATGTAACTACAGTTATCTACTAAGCTTAAATTTGATTCAAAGGGCCGGTCTGCATTAATGTGGGGGCCACATTTGGCCCACAGGCTTCTAGTTGAATAGGCCTACTTTAAGGCCTAGTACAAGTGAATCAAGCAATCATGCTTATCTTGCTTTCACTTTTGGGTTTTGGAGCAAATCTCAAAAGTGCTAGATTTTCGATCAAGCAATCTCATCCTCTGTATGCTTGCAAACCACTTGACCACTGCGGTTGCCAGGAAATTCGCTCTGTCCTTCACCAACCTTTATTGGCCAGATTTGATGCGCCAGATGTGGATTGACATGGATACTACACCACCTGCCCTCAGAGACTCGGTGGTTTCCACCACCGAGGTTTGCATTTGTTTTCAGGTTGAGGCAGTGACGTGTGGTCAGGGGAGGCAGGGGAGGCAGTGCCTCCCCTGTGTCATCATGAAATGTAAAAAACAAATAATGATTAAAAATCAATAAATAAATATTTGTCCACTGATCTGCGATAGAAATGTAATTATTCCAATTCCAATTCCGATACCAATCATTCCAATGATTTTTATCGTCAATATCGCTGAATTTGTGTATTTTCCTGTTCAAATTCGGGGGAAAGACGCGAAGGGAGGCAGCGACGAACTGAGCCTCCTCCCGGATTGTGCAATCCCCCACAAACTGGGTTGAGCTGCTCATTTTTTTTGCTCAACTTGAGCACGTGCAATTGATCTCTCTGTATGTCACCAATGTAATGTTTGTACACACTTTTATTATATGTCCTCACATTCCATAGTCTAGGTCATGTATTTCACGTATTTGTTTATCTATTAGTCTTGCTGATCTGACATAACACCGCAGTGAAAAAGCAGGAGGGGAGGCAGCCAGTACCTCTGCCTCACTGAAGGGGGCATGTGTGAGCACACGGGCTTGTTCTGCTATTGTTCTTCTTCACGTATTACAGACAAATGGCATTGTGGGTAATATGCTAGCTAAAAAAGTCAAGTAGAGAAAGTCAAGTGCACCGCATCAGTCCGTTTATTTTTATTTTTTGCCCTGACTGCAAAAATGGAAGATTATATATATAAGATAAAACATTTCTCAAAACTGGACTTTCAATCAAAACTGAAAGTGATAAATAATCGAAGACCGATGCCGGAGCTAAAAGATTTGCTTCAAACGACGGGACAGAAGATAACACGCTCTTTTCAAACAGAGTGGTACACCCGAAAAGACTGGCTGTGTGCTTGTGCTACGAGAAGCCGCCTTTTCTGCTTTCCCTGCCTTTTGTTCTCAACGGGTGACAATGTCTGGACTACGGGATTTTGTGACTTGAAAAATCTACCAAGAAGCCTCAGCAGACACGAAAGTTGAACTACTCACATTCAAAGCCAAATTGCTTTAAAAACTTTTGGAAGCGCAAGGATAGATTTGGCTTTGAACGAACAGCGGAGACTAAATATTAGCGTCCACAATGCTAAGGTAAAGGAAAACCGAGAGATTTTAAAATACCTCATTAATGCATTAATGCAACTTGCTTCCTAGCCAAACAGCAATTAGCATTCCGTGGTAACGATGAGAGTACGACCTCTTCTAATCGTGGCAACTATGTAGAACTATTACATGCTTTTGCTGAGAAAGATGATAGGTTAGTGAGACATTTGGAGACATCCACTGTGTTTTCTGGCTTATCAAACAGAATTCAGAATGATTTAATTGAAGCAACAAGTGATGTGATTAGAAATGATATAAAAAAGGAGATTAATGCAGCCCTATTTGTTGCTTTGTCTTTTTGTTGTGGACTGTATATACTTTAATTTGTATTGAATGAGTATGAATTGTGGAATTGTGATGGCAAATGAAGAACAGATGGAGGGTGCAGAGCAAATGCGCTCTCTCTGAGCCGCTATAAATTTAACGTTCTTCTTTGGCCAAATATGTACCTTACCTATGTGTGTGTGTAAAGAATGCTGATATGGGATATGAAACATAACCAGTAGTCAATGTGCAAGCAGCCAGTTGAATGGTGAATTTATGCTACTCTGTTGAATTCATATATTTGTAAATCTGACTTTGAAAGAGTCAGTGCCTCCCCAGCCACGAACCTCACCGCACGTCACTGGTGTGTGTGCGTGTGTGTGTGCATACAGTATTTGTATACCTGTGACTCCAGGAAAGCATGCATAACCATGTGAAAATATGTGCAATTGAAAAGGCAATTACATTTACCTTGCATGTTACCTTACAAGCATAAATCCTAAGATGACAACCAAGAAAATTAACAGTGAAAGTGTAATTAAATTTAACTTAAATGCCTGGATTTGCATATTGTACTGTAAACCAAATCCAATGGTCAGACTTGTAGTCTCCCGAGAACCGATGAAACAATATACTGAAGGTTAATACTCTATGGCTTCTAAAAGTTCTGATGACTCAACAAGCAATTGAAAAATATTATATTATTATATTCTTTCACATGTTGTTTTTTTCTACCCCCTCATGATCCCTGTCTATTTCAGTGTGGCTAAGTGCAAGGAGCCTGAACACCCAGCTAGCAATCGCCAGCCCCCGATGTCCCCTTCAGATTTCCTGGACAAACTTATGGGCAGGACATCTGGATACGATGCTCGGATCAGACCCAACTTCAAAGGTATTGTTGTGTCTGTGGATCTACCATCAACTGCAACCATATGTTTGGAGTAGAATTTGACCAGATGACATTGAGTGAGATCACAAAAATCCAAGTAGAGGGTCTTTCCCTCAATGTGACTGTAAGCAACACATTACAACAGACATATTGGCAGTGTAGTCTATGGTCCAGTAGATGCAGTTGTGTAAGGTAGTGATAGTCCTACAGTACCAGAGGTAGGAGTATGAGCAGCATGTTGTGTTAATGGGTGGGTGAGGCATAAGCAGTAATGGACAGTTTTTACTGACTGGTGCATTGTAAGTGCATAGGGAGTGAAATATTTTTTTTTAAACATGAATGGTGCAGTTCATAGCAGTGTCTGGTGGAGGTGTATAGTGTTTTGTCTATGTGGTGTGTGTGGGGGCGTAGTGTGCTGGTAGTGATGAGGCAGAAAAGTGGTGACGTTTGGGGCCATTGTGGATCGCCTGGTACCTGCAAGAGGAGAGTTTGGTTGAGAGGTGGTGTCTGGGACAATCTCATCACCCTTCTTCTTGCTCTCTTGTGGAAAAAAAAGGCACTTAAGTTAGGGCAATGGGTAGCCAGTGATCTTCTTAACTGAGGGGATCACTCACTGTCTGTCCTTAGAGTGGTTTGTGACAGATGAAAACCAAATGGTGATTGAGGAAGTCAGGATACTTTCAGTAATACTTTCAGGGGCGAATTCACAAACGGATGCGCAAATAAGATAAAAATAAACAAATTTTCAAAGCACAAGGGAAGTGTGAAATGCACCCCTAACTGCACTGCCAAGCAAATAGCGTCTCTTAGGTAATATGGATACATTTGGTGCAAAATTTTATTCTATGCAAATGAGACTGATTGCAAAAAAAGTCAAATTTACAAACACCAGCGCTAATAGCCATACGCAGTTAAGAGTGTAATTATTAGTGTCTTCAGAGAGTTGGTGGTAACTGAAACGTATCTATAAGGGGTGTCACGTCCAGACTTTCCAGTGATCTGTAAATAATATTACATTATTATTATAATTATTATTACTGTTACGGCATTCAAAGGTACTGATGCCTTGAACAGTAGTCCGTGGTAGTTTTCAAAAAACGCACTCCAAATGCAACTAGTTGAAACTTTGAATAATTTATTGTACAAAAAAGGGGTTACAAACGTTGCCAAAAATGGTTCCATAATTTCTATTAAACTCAAAAGATATAGAGAAAGCAACTTTAAGTTATCGGGAATAGCGATAAAGTGGTCAAAATTGGCATTGAACCACAGCCTCAACCCGTCTGACACTGACGCACTGCGCCTTGGCCTAAAGATTCAGGACCATGAATCCTGAATCCAGGACCGAAAAATAAATGAATAAAGCTCCCCTACATGTCATTTTTGAAAATACATGAGAAAAAACGAGAAAGAAATGAATGAAAAATAAGGTTATTATATAGAGAAGAGTATTGGGGCGACGAAAAAAAAATACCCTTGTGTTTCGAGAACAAACTTGGAATTCCGAGAATAAAGCTGAAAGAATCTTTCGAGAATAAAGTTAGAGTTTAAAGTCGAAATTAAGTTTTGAGAATAAGGTCTGAATTCCGATGGCCCCAGCCACCACATGCCCCGAGTTTCGAGGCCCTAGCCCCAGGAGCTGGGCCGCTGCACTCAAGTCTGTGGCATTTGGCCCGGGGCCTCCACAATCAAATGCAAAACAAGAGCAAATTGCATTCAGCAGCAAAACTTTATGGGCGTGTTTGCGCTGTCATATCATTAGCACAATATCTTTTGTGAATCGGACGTTGAGACGGGGCAGATACCGGTTGCAAGTTATGCGCAATTCATGGTGCTATCAGTTGCCGCAATATATTCTTTGTGAATTCGCCCCTCAGTTTCTTAACCTACTGTAACAAGTATGTTGTCCCTGGGGAGCTAAAGTTGGTGGTTCCCAGGAACTTGACCGATTCACCCATTTTCACAACTGTGCCATTTATTTCTAGGGTGGGGAGTGGGCAGGTTGCTTCTTCTGGAAATCAAGCATCATATGAACTGTATTTAGTATCGAGATCCAGGTTCTTGGTGAAATACTATAATACTAAATGGGAGATGAGGATGACTACAGTGGTATAAGTGGAAAGGAGACAGTGCATCGCCCTGGGGGGCGTCTGCGCCTACACCAACTTGCACTTTCTAACTGCAGAAAGAAAATAAAAAAATAACTAATTAATGCAAATAATTACATTGTGTGGACACATTTGTGTGTGTTTTTTGTCAATGTAAAAAATAAATTACCTGCAAATGAGCAAAAAGTTGATGTGCTCAGGAATGTATAAATTGATACATTTAGAAGACTTTTTAAGGGCACATTTTACTTATTATTTGGTCAGATTTTCAAATTCAGCATCTCCAACACTTAGAAATGCTGATCTCTAAAAAGCGTAATCTGATGCATTTGTACCACAGTTAAGGGCTGATCGCGAGCACATGAGGCTGCAAATTACATTTATAGATTATGTTCACTGTGGTGAATATAACTGGTGAAACGAATGCAATTGACTGGTAAAATAGGCATATTGTCATTTTAATGAGGAAGATGGCAACAAACCACATATTCAGAGGTACTTAAAATGTATGTATTTGATTTTTCACTGTGATATAATTACAGAGCAGAACTTACACGGATCTAATGTCAACCATCGGTCTGGTATCAGACCGCTGACAATCTAAACTACGCTTGGTCCAACTGGCCTGCCCCCGACCAGATTAGAAAGAAAGCATTAGTTTCTATGGTAACCTAGCTGGCATATTTTCTGGCTGGCTCTCAGGAACTATTTTTATCTGAGAAGTTAACCAGATTTGCGGAAATAAGCGTTGCATACACTGTAAACAAGCTTTCGGAAATACCCCCTGGTCTGAACAGAGCCTGAGCTGCAGGGGATCCAGGAGAGTGTCCGTGGTAGACTTCAGAAGTGCCTGAACCAGACGCTCAATTTACTTCATCACCACAGACATTAGACCTACAGGCTTGTAATCATTTAGTACAGTGAGTTTGTCCTTCTTAGGGACTGGCACAATTATGGAGGATTTGAAGCTGGGGGGACTTTGTGTGTTCCTAGGGAGTGAGTATTTGAAGATCTTCATGAACAGAGGGGATAGCTGGTTAGCGCAGCGGACAGGACAGACTCCATCGGGGTCGGAACATTTCCATGTGCTCTGTCTCCTGAAATATTCTCCAGAATACTTCTTCCATGATGATGAGGTGGGGGGGTAGGGCTGCCAGGTAGCAGGGAGAAGGGGGCATGTGGGATGGAGTAGGGGAGTAGCAAGACAACAGCCTGCTGTGTTGTGTTATTGGGACTGTGATCTAGCTGACTAGAAACCACTTCATTGTTGAAGTAAATTAAAAATCTCACTGCTGTTCTCACTGTAACATTACACTGCTGCATAATTACATTCTAGGATACGGTTACTGCCACAAAATTGCAGATACGAATTTGCAGTGTTTTAAGCCAATCATGTTCCCTTTAGATTCAAAGCGACTCCCTCTTATGAGCCAATCAGCTACTTATTTATTGATAGTACATGAACAGGCATCCCCAGGTGTTTTGCTAATCTTTGAAGTACTGGGCTAATAGATAAAGATATCCATTATCCATTAGATTTGCTATTTATTGTCTATGAGGGGAAGAGTGCAGCAAATCTAGAGGATGCGTAAGATACTGCAAGCATGTGGTTGCATGTCTCAAAGAAAAGCAAATGTACAGAAAAGTACTTACAGCCCAGAGAGTGTTCATTCATAGGGGAAAAAAGAAAACACATTATTTGTTTCTGTCTCTATGTCTTGTTTACTCTCTCTATCTCCCTTGTTCTGTCTCCCGTAGGTCCTCCTGTCAATGTATCCTGCAACATTTTCATCAACAGCTTTGGTTCTATTGCAGAAACCACAATGGTATGTAAAAAAAAGAATGCCTCTATTTTATTGAGCCTGTTGGTGCATAACAATAGCAATAAACATAGTAAGAGAGAATAAGAAGTAAAATGCAAGGATTGCAAGTCAAGAAACATAATATAAAATATAAACATTTACAATAACAAAACAATATGTAAAATATATAAAAAATATGTAAAATTTTAAAATTAAGAGCTGTACAGTTTGTGCAGGAATGTGCAAAATGTGAACCATGGAATGTGCAAATGTTCACAGTATGAAGTATAACAAATGTGCAATGTGCAAGGATAATAGTCCAGAGGAATGTGCGTTAATGTAACGCATTGAGACAGATGTGAAGACTTTACGTTTTTTGTAACGGATAGTGTCTATGGGGGCGGGATAAGAGTCTGTGTCGGGGGGAGTCCCCAGGCCTCCCACCACCGCACAGTGTTTTTTTGTTTCGTTCAATAAGGAAACAGAGTAAAATAAAATACATCTAAAATAAAACCACAATGTTTTTATTTGTTTTATTTAGAGGAACGGGGCACAGGGACACCCGATCGTTCTCTCTCCATTGCGCATGGAGAGATTACGTCCCGATCGTTCCCTCTCTGTGCCCTCTCCGTGCCCCCTCGGGATGGCGCCCTAGGCAGCCACCTATGTCGCCTATAGAAAGCGTCAGCCCTGACCAGTTGCCAAAATTACAAGCTGTAATTAAGTTACCATAAAATTTGAGATGCACCGGTCGACTGGCCATCAATCGGATTGTTTTTTTGTTTATTTCGGCCAATCTGTGTTACAGAAGTGTGTGCTGACGGAGCAGTAGAGCGCATGGACAAAGCTCATTCACTTGCGTGCACAAAGAGGGATGTATGTATGCGCGCAACATTTTTATAAAAAAATAATACATTTCTGCTGGAACACTGCACAAAAATTTTATAGAGAGGCGGGGGGCTGGTTTGTTTGGAGAAACGGGAAACGGTGTGAACAAGATGAGCACCGACACATACAGTATTTATTTCCACTTCAAGCACTGGTTACCATCAACCATTTTTTTAATTATTTTGAAATGTTAAAAATACTGGAGATTCACAGGAAAATATTTAAACAGGAGGACAGCGGGAGAGAAGGGTAAAATATGCGAGAATCCTGGAAATAAAGGGAGGGTTGACAGTCACCCGGCCATGAAAAATCATGATCGGTGCATCCCTACATAAAATATTTATGATTAAATATTTACATTTTTAAAAAGTCATCGGGACTAATAAAGCATTGTATCTTATTAACTGTTGGGGGGGGGGGCAACTTAAACAAATTAAAACAATATGTTTTTATTGTATATATATTAGATATTACAGTAATTAGTCATTTTGAGTGAATAAATCAGTCATCTAGTTAAATTCCAAAGTAAACATGCATTTTCAGTTGCTTTTTAAAAATGCCTACAGAGCCTGTCTGATATTTTGTGGGATCGTGTTCCACAACTTTGGGGCATAGTGAATGAAAGCAGCCTCCCCACTTTTCTTATGGAGTACTGTGCAGACATTTAAAAGACCGGCAGCAAAGGACCTAAGGGCTTGTTTTGGGACATAGAATGACAGGGAGTCTGAAATACACATATAAAGAGGTGCGATTCCATTAAGAGCTTTATAAACATGGCACACCAGGGCAAATGCCCGGTGGGCCGCTGTGCAAATAAAAAAATATAATAAACAGCCCAATCTCTAGGCAATTATTTTCCATGGGGGGCCACATGAGAAATCAGGCTGTCGTGGCATATGACATTGGATTATTCAATACAGGCTCTCCTCTGGCTGCGGCCCATTACGCAGAGACAATGGCTTGATAGAGAAACTGATAATCCTAAATAATGATCATTTAATAATAATAATGTCTAACATCATGTGATTATAATATAGTAATGTATAATATGATAATCAATTGAAGCTCTGAACGGCATGTTGAGAGCACACAATGCCGGATTCAGGCAGAACAAAGATTTAGAGCAAATTTAATATTTATTTAGTTTTGCTTATTTTCCTACTACGAAATGAAAAACACAAACATAAATATGAGAATTGCAGCGGGATTGCCGGCTTTCCTCTGTGTTTTTATTTTAGAATTACATTTATTTATTTTTGTGAGTTTCCTACTTGTATGAAACGAAAAATACCAACATAACTAAGAGATTGTCCCGCTCTGTTTTGGAGAGACAAAGCTCTCCAGCTCCATCCCGTTACACACAGTGTCTCCTTATGTGTGTCCACATTAGAAAGACACAGTGTGTTTTTATTTTAGATTTATTCGATTTCCTTCACACACAAAAACCCTGTACGCCCTGTGCCATGTCACGCACGTCTCTCCATTGCCCTCCCTTGGTATGGGACTTTATTTAGTAAAAACTGGATCTCTTTGTGGCAAAAATGCCTGGAATGCCTGGGCCATTTTAAAGTCCTACCCTGCTTAAAATAAATTCTAAAACACACCGTGAGCCAATGCACTGTAGCTAAAACAGGAGTTATGTTTTTTCCTTCTGGTTTTCATTAAAAGTCTAGCGGCAGAGTTCTGAATAGGTTATAATCTTTACGTAAGCATTACAATAGTCCAGTCTACTTGAAATAAAAGCATTATTTAATTTCTCAGCATCCTGTCGCTATAAGAAAGGCCGTACTTGGGCAATATTCCTCAGGTGAAAAAATGAGATCTTGGTAACCATGTTCAGTGAGTTTTAAAAATGTTGTGAGAATCTAAAATGACATCATGGCTTTATACTTTTTGTTTTGTCTGAGTAGTCAGACTTCCCAATCTATTATAAAGTCACTTTTAGGTTTTGGATCTCTGTCTTTTCCTCATTTAACTTTAAGAAGTTGTTGCTCATCCACTGATTTATTTCACACAAACAGGAACAAGGAACAGAGCATTTGGGTCATTTGGCTTGACAGCAATGTATAATTGAGTGTCGTCTGTATAGCATTGAAAATGTACATTGTGCTGACTGATGACATTACCCAGGGGGATCACGTATAATGAAAAAAGAAGAGGAGCAAGACAGCCTCTTTGTGCTACACTAAAGGATATGTTGCGTTTATCAGACACATGATTATTAAGACTGACTTAAAAATTGCCTCCCAGTTATGTATGTTCGGAACCAGTTAGAGCACTTTCCGAGAGACGACCCAGTTTGCAAGGAGATTCATTAAATTATTGTGATCAATCGTCTCAAATGCTGCACTCAAACCTAGAAGAATAAGAACTGACACCTTGTTGGCATCAGTACTAAAGCCGCTTTTCCACCGCATTGTACCGACTCGACTCTAATTGCCGAGCCGATTTTCCATCGCATGGTACCGGCTCAACTCGACTCAGTCTAAGATCATTCACTATTTTCACTAGAGCTGTTTCTGTACTATGAATCGATCTGAATTTTGCTACCTATTAGCTAGCTATTAGCTATTGCTAATATTGATCTGAATACTGAATAATACTAGAATATTGTTTTCATTGAGGAAAGTAGTTAGTTGATAGAAAACCACTCTCTCAAGCACCTTGCTCATGAAGGGTAAATTGGATATAGGCCATATAAGCATCATATATGAATAGCCTTAGAGTATTTGAGTGCAAGGGCCATATTTAAGGCAAATAGGCGAGAGCCTGAAATGTTGGGGTGAAGTCCATCCCACTTACTGTAAATAGATAAGGCCTGTTTTAAAATAGTGGTCAGGTTGTCCACATAAAGTTAGATTTGTGCTTGCCACAAGCGCTAGGGCAGGAGATCGCGCGCCTCCTAGATTTTGTGCCCTTTACCCTGATTCTGGATCAGAATCAGGGTAAATTTCATGCAGTTTAAATTAACTGAGATGGGCTCTGTGCACCACCTTTAGCTGGATCAAACTGAGCCGAGCACAGGATGATGAGGAATTCATCCTATGTAATGCCACCCACCAGTCCACCGCCAGTTCCATTCCCAATTCCTCCTCCCATCTGGACTTTGATTTGGAGACTGTCACTGTTCAAAGAGATGGTGTTTCATTTTCATATAGAAGCCTCCTCTGAGTTGGATATATCCTAAAATGAGCCTGGGAAATGAATCAGACTTTGTACATACAAAGTGACAGACCTGAAGACAATGGAACAAATTTGAACATAGCAGACTAAATTTAAGACAAAATATATCACCATCATAGAGGTCTTTGAAATGATCAACACCCATTCTCCTTATTCCCTCCATTTTGGACTCCTTTACTCTCTGGAGTAAAGGAGTCCAAAATGGAGGGAATAAATAAGTGGTTATTGCTAATTGCCCCAGACTCGACGCTGAGGAGAACTTTAAATGAAGGCGGAAATGTATCCATTTATTTAAAGTGGACAGCACCAAAGGGTTTGAGGAGTGGCGGGAGGGAGAGAGGAATAAACCAGTGCAGAAAGGGAAGATGAATGGCATGATTGTGCCTCTAGGTTCACCAGTTGGTTTAGTGGGTTTTTAACCAGTAAATACTCTTTTGTATGTTGGCAACCCAGTAATCGTGCATAAAACTAGGGAGCACGAGACCACCACATTTCCTTGGTCTCTGTAAAATAGCTTTGCTGGTTTTAGGACCCCCCCCCCAAAAATAAATGTAATGATTGCCTGATCCACTGTGCGAAAATAAGACTTGAAAAACATACAGAAACCTTGGTAAGATGTTCATCTTAATGCATTGTACTATTCCTGAGAGTGAAAGGGGCAGACTGCTCCAACACTGAAGGTCTGACTTCATGTTGGTGACTAGTGGTGCAATATTGTGTGTGAAGGTAATGTGCGGGTTCCCGCATTATTAATTGGGAAACATTCACTTTTCTGAAACTTCTGAAAAAGATCCAAAGACCCGTAGGATAGATTGAATTGGGGGGGATGGAAGACACCAGGTTTGTTATATAGAGCAAAAGATCATCTGCATAAAGGGACACCTTATGCCCAACACCATAGCACGTGATACCTTGAAAATGGGGTGAGGCCTTTGTCCTATGGAGAGCAGTTCAATTGCTACGGCAAACAGCAACATGGATAACGGGCATCCCTGGCGCATCCCTCTATATAGTGGAAAGAATGGGGAGTGTATAGAGTTGGTAGTGACACAGGCCAAAAGTCTTAAAAGTCGAATATTGGAAAATGAATGCCGACCCATGATGAAGGCAGTCTGATCCTCAGAAATAATCAGAGGAAGAATGTCTTCAAGGCATCTGGCTATCACCTTAGCAATGACTTTACTTTCAGTGTTAAGCAATGAGATTGGACGAAATGATCCGCACTCTGTGGGGTCCTTGTCCTTTTTAAGTAAGAGTGAAATGGTTGCTTGAGCAAGTGTATGGGGCAGAGATCTATTCTCCAGTGACTCATTAAACATATCTAATAGAATTGGTGCAAGCTTGCCACAAAACGTCTTATAAAACTCTGCCCCGTAGCCATCAGGGCCCGGCACCTTGCCACTTTGCATAGATTTAATAGCTTCTATAATCTCCAGTTCACTGGCCAACTCTGGGTCAGTAATGGGGAACTCTAAATCATTAAGAAAATTGTCCATACCGCTTCTGTCAGAAGGAGGCTCGGGTTTATAGAGGGAGGTGTAAAAGGTCTAAAAGACCTTGTTTACATCTTGGGGGTTGGAAACAAGATTTGACCCATTCCTATTCTGAAGTATCGGCTGAGAAGCTGCTTGGCGCTTGAGCTAATGTGCCAGTAGTCGACTATTCTTGTGTCCATATTCATATGACAAACCACGATAGTGCAACAGCAAGCATTCCGCGGTTTTGGTGGATAATAAATAAAATTCAGACTGTAGATCTAATCTCTTTTTGACCAGCTCTGGAGAAGGGTCTGTAGCATATTGTGCATCAAGCTTGAGAATAGAGTTCGTGAGACCGTTTCCTGATCACTATTCTTGTGAGATGTATAGAAAATGATTTTGCCATGCAGAACGGCTTTTAACTCCTAGAGTAATGAATGAGATGTTTCGTCTGATTTATTAGTAAGTATGAAGGTATCAATAGATTTAGAGAATTTATCACAGAAATCTTGTCGGAGCAAGGCATCGAGTTTTCAGGGAGGTTGTTCCTTTCTTTTGAGGCTCAAGGAAATATCCAACTGTAAGGGAGGATGATCTGAGATCATGATAGTCAAATAGTCAACTGATTTGACAGAGCCCATGAGAGCTCTGTCAATAAAAAAATTCTCTCTCTGGGAAAAAGAGTGATGAACATGTGAGAAAAAGAGAATGACATTGAAAGTGGGTTTAAGAATCTCCACGGGTCCACAGACCCATTCTCCCCCATGAAGATGGAGATGGAGAACATTTTGGAAGGAGTTGAGGATTTGGGGTTAGAGCGGTCCAGAACAGGGTCCACAGCGCAGTTTAAATACCCCCCCCCCCAAAAGAAAATTAGATGGTGCGTAAACAGGTTTGGGAGAGAGGACAATAGCTTCTCTATAAAATTGACATCATCCCAATTGGGAGAATAGACATTTAATTAAAGAACTGGGGTCTGGTATAAAATACCTGTCACAATTATACAGATGCAGCTCAAAAAATTTTTATATCATGAAAAGGTTCAGTATTTTTTGTCAGTCATTTCAGAAAGTGAAAATTGGATATGTTCTACACTCATTACATGTAAACCAGAGTATTTTGAGCATTTCTTTATTTTAATTTTGATAATTAGTGCTCACAGCTCATGAAAACCCAAAATCCAGTATCAGAGATGTCAATCAAGGACCCCTGGACACGCCCACACAGTCCTGAGAAGAGCTCTAATCAGCTAATTAACTCAAAACACCTGCAAAGAGCCTTTAATCTCTGTCTGGTTCAGCACACACAACCACAATCATGGGGAAGACTGCTGACTTGACAGTTGTCCAGAAGACAGTCATTGGCACCCACAAGGAGGGTAAGCCACAGAAGGTCATTGCTGAAATGGCTGGCTGTTCGCTGAGTGCTATATCAAAGCATATTCATCGAAAGTTGACTGGAAGGGAAAGGTGTGGTAGGAAAAGGTGCACAAGCAACAGGGATGACCACAGCCTTGAGAGGATTGTCAAGCAAAGCCAATTCAAGAACGTGGGGGAGCTGCACAAGGAGTGGAATGAGGCTGGAGTCAGTGCATCAAGAGCCACCACACAGAGACGTGTCCAGGAAATGGGCTACAAGTGTCGCACTCCTAGTGTCAAGCCACTCCTGAACCAGAGACAACATTAGAAACGTCTTACCTGGGCTAAGGAGAAAAAGAACTGAACCGTTGCTCGGTGGTCCAAAATCCTCTTTTTAGATCAAAGTAAATTTTGCATTTAATTTGCCAATCAAGGTCCCAGAGTCTGAAGGAAGAGTGGAGAGTCACAGAATCCAAGTTGCTTGAAGTCCAGTGTGGAGTTTCCACAGTCAGTGATGATTTGGGGTGCCATGTCATCTGCTGGTGCTGGTCCACTGTGTCTTATCAATTCCAAAGTCAACGCATCTATCTACCAGGAGATTTTGGAGCACTTTATGCTTCCGTCTGCTGACGAGCTTTATGGAGATGCTGATTTCCTTTTCCAGCAGGACTTGGCATCTGCCCACACTGCCAAAACTACTCGTAAATGGTTTACTGACCATGGTATTACTGCTTGATTGGTCAGCCAACTCGCCTGATCTGAACCCCATAGAGTATCTATGGGGTATTGTCAAGAGGAAGATGAGACACACCAGACCCACCAATAAAGACGAGCTGAAGGCCGTATCAAAGCAACCTGGGCTTCCATAACCCCTCAGCAGTGCCACAGGCTGATCGCCTCCATGCCACGCCGCATTGATGCAGTAATTCGTGCAAAGGGAAAATAATAATAATAATTAAAGCTGCAAGCAGCGATGAACGGGCCCTCGCGCCATCATGTGTACACCACACCATGTGAATTTCATGTAAATTGGATGATGTTTGTGACAGTGCAATTACTTGCTGTTGCCAGTAGGGGGCGCTATGACTGTAAGTCAATATGGGTGTGTAGATGTGTTCAGGGTGGGTCACTGATGAAGCAAGAGAAATTTGGTGCAGATTGGACAAAGTATGCTGAAGTTATAGCAACTTCGTGTTTGATGGCGAAGCGTCGAAATTGGGCGCGTCGTCACGGCAACCAGGAATAACGTAGGGAAAAGCTTTTGATAACTTTTCATCTCCAATGTCTGAAGATGATTGTGTGCGAATTAGAAGTGGGTGCGATAAGATCCCTAGGACTAGTTAGTTCAAATACAATGTGTGAAAATGGTGAGAAATCGGTCATGTGATTCAAGATGGCCGACTTCCTTTTGGTGTTAGGGTATTGGTCCAAGAGACTTTTTTGTCCGTCTTTACCTGATACATGTGTGTAGCAAATGTCGTTCATCTACGTCAAAGTAAAAGGAGGGGGCATTGACTTTAAAAGTTGTTTCCTGTTACCAGTAGGGGGCGCTATGACTATAAGTCAATATGGGTGTGTAGATGTGTTCAGGGCGGGTCACTGATGAAGCAAGAGAAATTTTGTGCAGATTGGACAAAGTATGCTGGAGTTATAACAACTTCCTGTTTGATGGCGAAGCATCGAAATTGGTGGCATTGTCAAGGCAACCAGGAATAACGTAGGGAAAAGCTTTTCATAACATTTCATCTCCAATGTCTGAAGATGATTGTGGCGCTATGACTGTGAGGCAGTATTAGCCTGACATGTTGCTGTATATCATGTGTACACCACACCATGTGAATTTCATGTAAATTGGATGATGTTTGTAACAGTGCAATTACTTCGTCTTGCCAGCAGGTGGCGCTATGACTGTGAGGCAGTATTAGCCTGACATGTTGCTGTATATCATGTGTACACCACACCATGTGAATTTCATGTAAATTGGATGATGTTTGTGACAGTGCAATTACTTCCTCTTGCCAGCAGGTGGCGCTATGACTGTGAGGCAGTATTAGCCTGACATGTTGCTGTATATCATGTGTACACAA
>OMKR01104586.1:0-29791 GCA_900302355.1 Cyttopsis rosea | reverse complement strand
ATACCCAATAGAATACACATCAGTTATACACATCACTCTATTTATATTGATATTATTTAGCATTTATTTTTTTATGATGTGTTTAATTTGAGTTGTCTCTATTAATACAGGATATAGCCGTTATCAGTGTTGGGGAGTAGTGAACTACATGTAATTAAACTGGTAGTTTAACTACATTTTGCAGTAGCTTGCTGGTAGTGTGTAGTTAACTACTAAAACTTCAAAGAATTATGTGTCATAAAAGGAAAGGAATGATTTTTTATTAAAATTTTACCATTGCTTCTCCACTGTAATTGAACCCCCTTTGACCAGCCCCGTCCCCTGTTTCATCCTGACCGATGTGAAGGCATTCCCAGGCAATGCATTCATCAGGCAGCCAGCACAGGTTTCGGTCTCAGGGGTATTCCAGGAAGCTGGATTGTCAGCTCACCCGGGAAAAATATTTGCCTATACTGTAGCTTTTAATGTTTTGAATCTGAATTTGTGTCAAATTTATTAACAAACTAGGGCAGTGGCCGTTGAAAACATGCCTGCGGAACTGCCCGATTTCTTGGCCTCCACTAGTGCTGGTTGCAGGTTTCCGTGCAGTGCCCGTGCAGATTCTTCTATCCTTCCTTCCCTCTTCCCTCCTTCCATCCTGCAGTGCCCGTTCCAAACATGCCTGTTTGGAATTCTTCCTTTTTTTCTTTTGGTTTATGAATGACCTGTGAACAAGTGGGCACTTTTATCAATAAACTCAATTGAGTGGCATTTTTCTCTGGCATGTGACTTTTTTGTATTATATTTTGGTATAATTTCGTATCACATGTACATTGTAAATTAGATTTTTTTTTTTACAACGTAGTTTGAACTACTTTTTCTAAGTAACTTTAGTTAATTAACCAAACTAGATTTCTCCCTAAGGCGCCTTTGCTGTAGTTCAACTTCTTCCAGTGTCAAGTAATCTTGACGTGAAGTAAGCTTTCAAAGTGGCTTCATCAACACTGCCTAGTATTACCTGTATAACCTCGACCTGTTACCTAGTAGTAGAAGTAGTATATATATATATATATATATATATATATATATATATACTAATTTCCGACGACTAGAGGGAGCACAGGTCAATCACAATGTGATCAAAAGAAACACGGGACTAAAGTGTCGGGAATTGACGTAAAGTAAAGCAATACCTTCCCCGGAACAGCCATCACGGGGCAAAACCC
This sequence comes from Cyttopsis rosea, assembly GCA_900302355.1. Taxonomy (NCBI): domain Eukaryota; kingdom Metazoa; phylum Chordata; class Actinopteri; order Zeiformes; family Parazenidae; genus Cyttopsis; species Cyttopsis rosea. Next base: position 28,586 of record OMKR01104586.1, on the reverse strand, counting down.
TCTATTATTCGAGTATTTTGAACCTTCAGAAGCATAGCTGATTCCAATGTAACCAATCAAAGCAAAATAAATCATCGTTGCATATCGGAGCAGACTTTCCGCCTGTCATTTAAAGGAACGACATACATTGGTACAGAACATATGCATTATCAGCTATACTGAGCGTTGTTATTACTGGAAAATTTGAAAACTTAATCAGCATTTCTGTCACGGACCTGGGAGCTGGAACCGACGACTCCAAATGAGAGATATTGGACAGGAGGCCGTAGAGGAACTCGGATCGCTGTGGATATGAATAATATCTTCTTGACTCGTTGTCTGTCGTCTCACCATAGTTTCGCAGAGCAGAAAGACCAATTTAACCAATTAGAAACAAAATTAACACCAATTAAAAACAGTGTAACCGAATACATTTTAATTATGTTAACCAAATTTAGCAATGCATGATCACACTTTGATCATCTGAAATAAGCATCGTGTGGAAACCCTTAAGAATAATTATTGTTCCTGCTGAGAATCCGCTAATTGTTAGACAATAGAGAATTAGATATTTAAATGAGCTCGTTGACATATTTGTAATTGAAATGAAGAGTTATTGACGAATTATAAATATCTGAGTAGTGTTCAATTTACAATGGAATTAGAAATGAATGAATGAATGAAGAAAACGTGTATAAATTTAGTAAATTACAACATAACTATATGTTATCTTTCCCTGGCTTTTTTGTCAGTAAATTACAATTTAACCTTTAATTGTGTAAAAAGCCTTTTTTTTTTTTTTTTTTTGCAACTTTACACGATGGCCTTTCTTTATGACCGCTACAAAGTTTTCATTAAAAGCTACAGAGTCATTAATCAGACGTCCACTCCTGCGATAACAAAGGTGCACAATACTGACAGAAAATTGCACAGATGCCACTTTGTCTCGGTGTCGGCCGAGAAGAATATAAATTAGAATTTGCCTCACCTAAGGAAAATTTGCATATTGTCTATTAACCTTTTGATATCGCGCTGCGACACGGCGCTCGGTCGGAAAACCGCCTGCTAGCATGTTTGTAATTTGCCCCCTTTCCACGTCCATAACAACACAAAATGTCACCGAGGGTATTAGCATGAAATCTGCCCGACAAAACTTAATTCTGCCCTTTTCCGATCCACATAGATCCTCCATTAGGACCCCTTAGCTTCTTGGCAGTTCCCGTGCTTGTTCAGAGACTTTGTAGACGCTCCCTGCTTTGAATAAAAGCTTTCAGACGATATTCGAGACGCTAACGACTATTTTCTGACAGTACAGGCGATGTCAGCGCCGCGGCAACGATAAGTTGCTGTCGCTGAGCGGGAAGGAGAAGGCCGGGCAACGAGGAGATCCATCTGTAAGCAGCACGCAGGGCAGGATCGAGGCCTCCACGGGTCCCTGGGTGATTAAGCTCAATGGGCCCCCCTGGAACGGGTACTATGGTTGTCGGTCATGCTGCCGCTGTTCCGTTGTATGTTATTGTTGTTGCTGGAGATGGCAGACTCGTTAACGATTTGTTCTGAGCGAACACTCTGGCGGAGAGTCAATCTTCGACTCGCAGATTTAATAACTTTGGTGAGAATTACGTTCACAACTCAGAGCTGAACCGACCCTTTCGATTCCCGTTCATCGTCCATCGTTCACCGGAAGTCCCCCCTCCGTGAGCTATGCTCCCGTTACTGAGTCATTCGTCAAGAACCGAATCTGAAACAAGAGTCGAACGGTTCATCACGATAGGACACCTGCTCTACTTGTTTTGCGCCGCAATAATAGACCAACCGTGGATCCATGGATTTTTCAAAATCTTTTATTTATTTTATGTTATTTCATTGTGATTAGATTGGAGTTGTTATCTTCTTGAATTTGACGTTCCATTCCATTAGTTAGCCACGGGACTTGCCCGTTGCCTAGTTAAGGCTTAGTTAGCTATAGACCGATTCTTGCGTTTGGCCCGGCGGCCATTACTGCGGTGTGCAGATAATCCAAACTGGATAGAGGACGTTAGACAGCGGCCAAGGCGGCCTGTGTGGACGTGGATGTTATTTAATTTGAAAAACACTCGTTTAGAGACTAGAAATCGCTTATGGTAATGGCCTCGGACCAAAAACCCCCGTTTTGCGACCGAGCGCTGCTTAATGAACTAACCCCGGCGTCATTAAGAGACGTTGCCAGCATTTCATTATAAATAGATCAATCGTCCTCTTTGGTCAGATGAACAAATCACGTTTCAGATTTTCCTATGTTCAGTAGATAGCGGATAGTTGAGGCTGTCTTCTTGTGATTAGGTGACAGGCATTGGCCCTTAATGGCAACTTGCCATCAGATATCACTTCATTATTAAATTGGTCCTATAGTCAGTGGCGGCTCTAGCCACTTTGCGGCTCTAGGCAAACTGTCGGGAGGGCCCCCCCCCGGGATGGCCTATAGGAAGCGGCGTCCCTGCCAATAGTCATTATTCAACTCGCTCAAGTGACTAAGTGGCTAATGCTCCAAGTCCCGCGTGCAAACACATTGAAACTTGACACAGTTATACCTATCGGTCAATTTAGGATTATGATTGCAAACTGCTCCGCCCATGAATGTATGAATGTGTTTTTAATGTGTTCTGTTGTTGTTTGTTTTCTCATTGGTTGTTTTGTTGTGTGTATTTATCCAGATATTCTGATTATATTGATATAATAATACAAAATATTGATTATATTTTCTCGTCATCATTGTAAATGAGGCCATGCCCTCAATGACCTTTGCGAATAAATAAAGGTTGAATGAACGAATGAATGGGTTTGTGGTTTATGTGAATACTTCTGAAAATGTATTTATTTATTTTTATATAAAAACTTTATTTTATACCACCACTTTAATATTATATCACATAATACAAAATTATAAATGTTATATTTTATATTGGTTATGTTGTTTTATTTTATCATGACGTCACACGACAGAACCGATGACCTGTGGACGTGTTGCTGGGGGGCTGGGAGGTCACGCTGCTTTCTTTCTTTCAGGTTTGCAAGCAAAATGGATATATAAACTTATATAATATATGGTGAATTGGTGATATTAATATTATAAAAGTGAAATAGTAATATCTTCCTTGAGAGAAGGGCTGTTATTGTTGTGAATTGTCCTGATTTATAGTTTATTGGTAATATATTGGTAAATTACAAATAAGTTATTTTGTATACGGCTCCATGAGTATTATTTTCTTCTTCGCTGCATCATTTCTTTCCTCTTTCACCTTTATTTCACCTCAGTAATACCATCTGCGGTCGTCTGCGAGGTGCATTTATCTGTATTTTGCATGGAGCGGTGATGTTATCAGCGGATGAATACCGTTTCCTTGTTATTCTTCTCATCCCACCTTTGTCTGCGCCGATAACGATTCCTCCAGATTGATTCCAGTTAAACTGTGACCGGGGCCAGCCAGGTCTCATTAAGATCCAAATGCACTCGAACATAATCCACTGACAGGGACGCTGCACATGTGCGGTTGCTGTGATTGGTCGATTCTGAAGTCCATCTTATTGATCCTGAATCACTGCGTCCAGCAATATTTGGCAAATCTGATCCACAGATTTATTCATTTATTTATTTGTTTGTTTGTTTGTTTGCGTGGTAGATGAAGGTAGATATGTTTTTCCGTAAAAATAAATATTTATACGGAAATAATATTTGGCACAGATGGAATTTAAATTCTATTCCAAGCCATTTGCCTTCTTGTATGAACATTTCTCGACACTTTCACGTCTTTCCTCAGAAGGAAACTTGATTGGCCAAACGATTTGTACTTGGAATATGTTTAATCCTTCTCGTGTGCAGGGATGAAACGGCACCTGGATCCAACTGCAACGAATACACCTTGGAATTAAATATTATATGATGTTTAATCTGCTCTCGCCTCTGGATACGTTGATGTTTGTTTTCTTAAGGCTGAAGTTGAAGAAACTACTGTGAGCGTCTCATTGTAATATTCTTCATTGTTCTGTACATTGTTCTGTACACAACATGCGTATGAAAGCCACATACATTTAGAGATGAACGTTTTAATTTTTTTAAATATTGAGATGAAATAGAAAGATTACAATTGGCAAACCTACAGTAACAACATTTTGTGATATAATAGTAATTGAAATTATGTATAGTTTTATATCTTTATATTCTATATCTTTATTCATTCCCTGAAATATATATGGATATATATAATCAGGCATAAACATCTTAATTGTGGAATCCTTCTTAAATGGCAGCAATAAATCTTTACACAATATGGAATATAGATAATAAAAACCGCAATACGTTCCATAAATAGGTGGCCCAATTTCAGCCTGACAGGAACATTGCAGACGCCGTGAGGGAAGGAAGGATGAAGGACCTGGAGCTGGAGCTGGAGCTGGAGCTGGAGCTGGAGCAGATCTCCATTATTTCATTGAAACGACTCTGTTACATCCACAGCGCCATTGATCCAGCTCATCCCAAAATACACACACAGACATGGAAATCGCCAACTACCGACTTGTACATAATTGTTCAGCACGTGTTCAAAGGCAGACTGAGGGATTCATACCTGTCGCCAATAAATCCAATAAAGTGCTTTCTGTTGGGTTTTAATCATTGTAAATTGCATAACTAACCCAACAAAGCCCGCTGATGCCAATATTCATCATCGCACAAAGAGCGAGCAACTCCATCAATGGACCAGCGACTTCCCTCGTGCATTGAATTTGCACCGTCGCCGTGACTGACTCCTAGAATTTGCTCCGTCTTTCCGTCGAATCACAATTTGACAGCGCGCACACGTGCTCTGTGTGCATCAAACATGAAGCATCACTTTATGATCATCTTCTCCATCCAAGGTCTTCAGGGGTCGGAGGAGGACAACCTACGTTATCTACCATTCCTTCAGTGCTGTTTCGACGGGCGCTGTTGGGCAGGGCATTTGTCTGCTTGATCACACACCGTGCTTTACAATAGCTAAACCTAAATGAAGGTTGAAAATGGGAACTTTGCAAGATATGATTTGGTCCATGTATATAAGGTATCTACATTTATTTTTTTTTTTTTTTTTTTTTCCCAGAGACAAACAAATCCAAGAAGAGACAGTGAGACAGACTGTGAAGTGGCTTTCAACTCAAGGTACAAACTTGTTTTTATTTCTTCTCCTACAATCTATTATTTAGCTTTGAGTTTTATTTTGCCTTTACTGCCTTCCTGTCCCTCGATCCGCTTTAGTACGAGAGAGAAAACTTTTCCCCTGACTGCTTGAAGTACGTTTGCTGAGGGTTGGTACAGCCCAGTGAGAAGGGGAGAGCGGCCTTCTTAGTGGAGGCTCAAAAGGAAGGAATCGTAATAAGTAGGTTTACGATCGGTTAAATGATTCTGATTGGTCATCAGAATCGCGATCAGAAGCAGCGATCAGCAGTCAGGTCTTTCTGAATAATGACCGGCTGGCTGCACATCATACCTTACTTACCTGTATATAATGTATAACATTGAGGTGTAGTATTGTGAGTGGGTATATATTCCTAGAGATACAGCACATAGAGCCTGACTACTGGAATAACGTTGCTCAACTTTGTTTACATTTATTTGATTAATAAAATCACAGCCTTCGTGCTGGAACACAGCACAGTGTCAATATCCACCTCTGTATGTTACAGTATAATTACTTTATTGTAAGATATTGGAATAATCATATTCAAAATCTTTTATGGATGGTTTGTATCCCCGTAGAATGAGAAAGGAAGCTGCTTATCTTCCCCTAAATAAATGTAGTTATCCAAGTTATTCAAGTTCTCTTTTGCAATGTAGACCCGCTCACATACATACAACACAGCGTACATACAGATCAAATAATAAAGAGCGATTAAAGCAAACTAAAACAGAGCAAAATACATCAATATAAGAACATTTCAAAAAACTGATATTATATTATGTATAATAACAAGAAAAATAATCAAATAATAAACAATAGATGAAATAAATGTGGAAATATACAATGAACCAAATCAATCAACAATAAACAATCTGTATCAACAATTAACATTCTGACAAAAGGAATATATGGGCAATATACTGTACATTGGACCATCTTTGATAAAAAAGAAAAAAAAAAGAAAAGAAAATAAGATAAATAATAAGAGATAACCAGTTCCAATGTATGCGTAGTGTTTTCTGGGCTCCATTCTGCTTGTAAATTTGTATATATATATTTTTTTTCTTTTTTTTTCTGTATTTGAGACATACTGTAGGTGTAGTGAAACCAATCCATCCTTCCAGTGCCACAGTTTCAGCTCCCTTTATGAAAGTAATTTACACCTTCCCGCATCTTTCTGTGTCCATTGGGAATTTACAGCACACACACTTACACTCAGATAACATTCATATATATATGTGTGTATATATATATTATATCATATTTCATGTTTGTCTAAAAATTGGGGCTGGAGTTCTACAGTGAGTGGTTGTGGAGGCAACATTTGGATGGAGAGGTGAAAAAACGACTGTGACTTGATGATGCTGGTGATGATGATGATGGAATGATAATGCGTCTGCAAAATGCAGCGTGCAGTGACTGATGTAACAGGAGAGTGCAATAAAATAACTATATGGCTCTGAGAATGCGAACAAAATCAAAACATCGAAATGCTGCCGAGCACGGTAAAAATAAATCAAATCATTCTCCATCACTTTAAATAATTCAAATATATTTTAGATAGACAGACAGACAGAGAGATAATAATACCTAATAATAAACCTTACAATGTACAGTACAATAAGCTATACAGTACACCTGTGTATCAACAATTCATACTCAAATAGGAATAATTCAAACAAAATAGTATTATATTGTACAATAAAATATTCCAACACAACTGTGAAATTAGCTTGGTTCCAATTCTGTGTAGAACTGTATAGAAATAATTATATCTAACCCGAACCTAACCCTAACGCTAACCCAGAAGACAATGTGAGGGGTGTTCAGTAAAATTGTCTGGGGAAGTAAGAAGTTTATTTCTCTAAGAGTTTATATCAATTATATGTATTTTTCTTCCCATTAACCTGAAACCATGTCTTTCCCTGCTCTGAGGACTATTACCCACACTGCCCTCTGTTGGTTTCTCCATCTGCTGTGCTGAAATGTCATTAACATGCAGCAGAAATGTTGAATTAACGTGGGACATTGACAATGCAATAAAAATCCTCATAATCATTATTGTATTCCATTACATTATAGGAATGCAATACCTATGTTATAAAATGTTTTCTTCTATACAATGGAAAGAAACAAATTATCAGCACAAGAACATAATCCATATTACAACCCAAGCCCCCCCAACCCACCCCGTTTTCCCACCAATGTTTTGCCCATATTCTCGGCCATGTTTGATTTAAGGATCGTTTGTGTGTCAATGGGTGTAGAGAGTTCAGGGTCAGTGGCAGCGTAATTTACATTTGAGATTAAGCAGCGATTAGAACGTTCTCACGTGAGCAGAGAGATCACTCTCTCCTCCACCTGGACGCTGTGTCATCCATCGTATTCATCAGCCCTGAGTGGATTTCTATTACCACGCCAGGCACCGTGCTACTATTAGGCCCTTTGGACGTTTGCACGCTTGGTTCTCATTCGAGAGAGAACGAAGTGGGAAACTGGGATCACGCTGCGGTCCCATTGCTATAAACGTGTTATTTTGAGGTTTGTAGTTTTCTTACTTTAAACCTGCACCAGTCGTGTGGTACATGTGGCCTTTTGCGTAACTTAACATGACAGATCTTATTTACTATTTTTTTTACATCAATTGTATGCACATGTGCACAATTTCCTATTTTATTTTTTATTTTGAATTTTTTATTCTTTTTAATATTTACTGTATATTGCATTAATTTTGAATTTTATTTTTTTAAGTGTATTGCATTTTATCTATCTATCTATCTACAGTATCTATCCATCTATCTATGTAAATATGACAGAATGTGTTCTGGTGGAATGTTACTATGGTGGAGATTTCACTGCGTGGCCGTGTTCCTTGGTCTTAAGGCGGTAATCGCTCTTGATGGCCGACCAGAAACATGCTCCCATCACTAAAACTGACCCACTGCTCTAATTGGACAGGGATTCAAACCTGCGACCAGTGGAAGAATGTCATGTCGCTTTGTCATCCTCAGAGAGAGATTGGTTGGGGATAATCTCCATGAAATGATATTTAATGAAAACAAATTAAATTAAAACAAAACCTGGTATATTTGCCAGCAATTGTGTGCTTTTCCTAGTGATCAGAGTAACTATTCTCTAACACTACAATTTAACACGACAGATTTTCTTCAGCTCTTAAACTGGAAAGTGGATATAGAACCGAGTGCTCCAATTTGGCTGGTCTTGATCTTTAACTCTGAACCAGGAATTGTCAATGTAATCTTGACCTTTGACCCTGACCCTAATCCTGGAGCCTAACATGACCTGAGGAACTCAATTCCAACAAGGTGGAAAATGGGACACATTGGAAAGACTTGTAGACTATATATAACACGTAGCGTCACTAGTCTTACATTTTGATAGAATTATTTATTATTAAGTATTGTGTGTAATTATCTATAATATCAAGTAAACAATTTATTTGTGTTTGAACATAGTTTATAAAAAAAAGAAAAAAAAAAAATATATATATATATACAGTATATAGAAGTACTAGATAATAATAATATCATCATCCTGAACTGCTCAACATTGGTTTAGTGCAGCTAAAACAATATTCTCAGTCATTAAAAGGGTTAATTAGAAATACACACACAAATCTTCAATAACATCTGACCATAGAGTTAGTCTGAAACAGTCTGTTGCGATTTTTGGCATTTTACAGTCTTTCTTTTCTCTCCCAATGTTCAATTGAATTGGATCAGTACCTCCTAGTAGATGCTGCAGTCATTGTTTCTGAATTGCTTAATTGTTATTGATGTTTAAATAATTATTAATCAGGTGGAAAGACCACTGCATTCTTACAAACTCCACAGACGCATTGCTACTTGGAACCACTTGTGGTTTAGTTGGTTGTTTTTAAAGACATATAAAAGGTAAATTTCTTCTACTGTTAATTTATATTTACATATCAAACTATTTGGGATTTACAGTCTGACCAACAAGCTAAATCTTGGATAAATGACTGCATTCCTTAATTATGGTGATTTTTAAAACCGGAATTCTTACTGCTGGAAAAGCCCAACCCTTACAAATTTTAAGCTTTATTAATCGGTTACATCGGTATTACGGTACATCGTGATTTTGAGATTTGAGTTTTCCCGTCCTGGTGGTATCAAACATAGGATGGACAGCAAACAGCGTCATATTCATCGATACCCACCACACAGAAAGACCGTAACACCCTAAAGTAGGTCCATCGAGGTGTTAAAACCGGTCCGTCAGAAGAGAGTGCTGAACCGTGCAGCCACGGCAAGAATGAAAGACATTGTTTGACTGGGAGTTCCAAAGTGCAGCGCAGCACAAGACCCGCAAGCTCACTTGGCAACCACCACGGCTACTGGCCTCAAAGGCAGGGGATTTGGGGGATTTGGGTGCCCCGGAAGAGGCAGTTGTAGGGACTGGGAGGACGATCGATGCTATCAGGCCGAGAGAGATCGGGTGAGAAAAGAACCGGGAAAAGGTGCGGAGAAAGGCACAGAGAAAGGAAGAGGTTGACTGAAAGGGACAGGAAGTTTTGATAGAAGAAATAAGGAAGAGGGAGTTAGTCAAGCCAGGGTTGTAGGGGGGACAGTCAAGGCTATCGGACTGAGAGAGATCGGATGGAAAAATAACTGGGGAAAGATGTGGAGGAGGGTGTAGAGAAGGGAAGTCAACGGGAAGACATTGACCAAATGGACCAGAAAAGTTGGATCGAAGAAATTTGGAAAGAGAGAGTTTTAGGGTTGTAGGAAGGACAGTCAAGGCCATCAGACAGAAAGGGTTTGGGTGAAGAAGAAGAAAAGGCATTGAGAAGGGAAAACATTGACCGAAAGGAACGGAAGGTCTAGATACGGTAGAAGAAGTTGGACACCTTGTCTTGGGTTGGCAAGAACCAACACCTTTTCAACTGGCAGATGTGTCTCCAGAAGGCAGCTAACGAGATGAATCTAGCTGGACACGTGGCCCCGCCACAGGGATTACAAGAGGCAAGAAGAAGGTAAAGAGATTACACTGGAAACCGGGAGTCTGCTTTTTTTAACCTCGTCACTGTTGTCACGGCGACTCAGAGAGTAGGAGAGCAGGAGAGAACCCCGAGCCAAAATTCTATCCATCCCCCATCTTTCGCTCTTCCTCTCCTCCCTATCTCCCCCCGTATCTCTCCCTCCTGTTTCACCGACCCATCGGGAATCTCATGCTTTGCGACTGGGATCAAACAGCTTCAGGAAAGTAAACCTGGTACCTGCAGCTGAAGAACCGAGCCGGTGCGGACTATACAGGCCTGGCCTGGCCTGGCCCGGACTGGACTGGACTGGACCGGACTGGACTGGACACCCTTTCCCAGTGAGATGGAGACCTTTCCATCGCCGACCTGTGGACTTCTGCACACCTAGCGTATGGAGTTGAGATAAAGAAATTGTGGATTTTTTTTATTCGTGCTCCGTACTAATGACATCTTCAGTCCGGAAGACAACATGAAGGGGTCCGTCATGCTTTTGAAGTCGGGACTGTTCTTTACTTTGTTTCTGTTTACCCTCCAAGCCAGTCAAATCAAAGGTAAGCTCGCTGCAACTGTAATTACTGTTGCACATAATTTGGAGTTGTTTTCCCACTTCTTGCCCCACTTGTTGATCATGCATTCCTATGCTAGTGAGGGGTATTGCATGTCGGGCGATGTCATGTTCCATCATGTCAAGTGCCAATTTGTTTTAGTGCTAATTCTATCAGTGCAGTGCCCTAATGCACAACAGGAGATTTAACGGTCTGCTGATCCACTTGACTTAAGCATATATTCAAGGACAACAGGATTTGCTGCGTAGTTCTGAGAACAGATTTTTCTCGCCGGGGCTAGAAAATGCTGAAAACCTGCTAAATATTATTCTTATTTTCAAACGCAGAACCGTGTGTGGAATAGTTAATAATCCTCTTTTAAGACTATACACACAGATCAAATGTCTTCAAATGTGATGAAAAACGTGGTCCTGCGGCAGTGTTTTCAGTGCCATGTGCCTGGGCGAGTTCATTATCCTGTGGGAAACAAAAGCCATTCTGTTCTCGGTGTCGCGGGACACTAATCTTTTCTGGCTCGTGTGCTCCGCTCAGAGGCCCTCACTTTAAGGGCCCGTTTGGTCGGTTATTCCCCTCTCTCTTTTTCGGTGCAGGATCTCATGGGTGTGTATGTGAGTAGGGTCCAGATCGATTGGGTTTTCATCGCTAAACAGCACAGGAAAGTGACAAGAAACCATCTCTTCAGTCTTACATTCTTTGCATGAAAATTTCTTGGTGTTGGTCCAAATTGGCTAGTGATCAGTAATCTGAACAGTATTGTCCATTGTAAGGGTTGTTATTTATATATGTCAAGCAGTGCATAACACATTCCTTTTCAACGGGAGCCAGAGCCTATTTAAAGGCTAAAATTCAACGTTCCTCAATGCAGTAATTCATGAATATTGAGTTTCAGCCATCTAACTGTGTCCCAATTTAGCAAATGTGGGCCAAACTTAGCACATACAAACCTAGAAAGACAAGCTCTTAAAGTCGGAATGTGTACGCTTTAGCGGCATCTAGTGGCAAGGTTGCAGATTGCACCCAATTTGGCCGCAAAAAAGTGAAAGTCCGTCTCTAGAGCCAGTATTTGGTTTGTCCATTCTGGGCTACTGTAGAAACATGGCGGTGCAACATGGCAGCCTCCGTGGAAGAGGACCCGCTCATCATGTACATATACACGGCTCTTTCTAAGGTAACGTAAACACAACAATTCTTATTTTCATAGGATTATACATTATTAAAACATACTTATGAATAGTATATTCCATTTCCGTTCCACTAGATGCCACTGAATTCTACACACTGCACCTTTAAGGTTGTTTGGTGTTATTTTTGGTGAAATGCGTGAAGCTGTTGAGACAGATCGATGGACTTAATATAGTAATAGAGAAAACCAGCCTCTTTAACCCCAGATGACCACCTTGTCTTCTGTGATCATCCCCAGGAAAATGTGGAAAAGCTCTACCTACGACCATTGATTACATTTGTTTTGTTTTCAGACCCGTCCGCCCTAATTCCATTTGCTAATCCGGAGAGAGGAGGGTTGGTTTGGTTTGGTTAGTGAAGTTGTGTCTTTGTTTTGAGGGTTCAGAAATCCTGGCTTATTGTCTTAAGAAGGCCCCCGCGGTTTGCCACCTGGCCTCGCCATCTAAAACATTAGCCTTGATCAATGGAGTGCAGGGATTTATCTATCTATTTATCTATTTATCTATTTATTTATTGCTTTTATTTATTTATTATTTTTATTTACTTTTATTTATTGATTTTCCCACTGTTGAACATATCCATTAATTTTCCCACTCTAAAATCAAACCCACGTTAATTGACTAATATCCATTGGTTTTTGAACATTTCTGCTGGTGGCCACTAAGCAGCGGCATTTGAGCGGCTGGGAGCTAAGTCACATGCAGAAAACGTCATAGTAGTTCTTCATACTGTAGTAGAGGAAATAGCCGTTTTCAGTGGACTTCTGTATTAAATTTGCCCTAAAGGTCATTCAACTTATAAATTGTGACCAAGGGGGTCAGACAGGGTATTTTTTTGTTGTCCAACCAATTCGAGATCATGACAAATATTCATTGTTAACAGTTTGTGATATCAATTTGACATTAAAGCTACAATCTCGAAGATTTTCATGTAAATAAATGTCTGTTAGGTCACTATCAATCGCCGAATGAGGAAACACAAAGGTGATTGAGCCTCTGTTCCACTGATGAAAGCCCTTGCATTTGCAGTATTCAGAGTATTAAGAACCGGGCGTCTGTGGCGACATTCCCGGGAAAAATCCCAAGCGGCGCAGTTAGTGACTCATTTTCCATAGTAGAGCTAGTGTGAAACGGCCAACGGCCTTTTTTTTTTCAAAAAAGCAAAGCTAACCCAAACCACCAGCAAACTGACTGACGTCACCCAGGCGACACTGTTTGGAACTCTGGGAAGTGTAATCCGAAAACACACCTGCAATTCAATTTCCGCCATGCAGTAGGTGCAGCCAAAAAAACCTGAAATCTTCAAGATTGTAGCGTTTAGTTACCAGTTTTTTCTACTAGTTTTTACTAGTTTTTTTAATAGCTATTTTTAAAACTTTGAACTTGACTTGAATTATGCCCCATACTTTAATCATTTCCAACAGAAAGTGAAGTATTCTCCAAATAAGTCATCCGAAGACATACAGTATAACTTCTCCTGTTGCTCTTCTTGCAGAACTTAGCGGTGGTCTATCTGGACTGAGAGATGTTAAGTACAGACACTTCCTGGAATCTTCCAGACCGGTCAGACTCTCCAGAACCTCCTCCTCCAAGTCCCTGCAGGAGAGCCCTCAGAGGAGCAGGAGGTCCACGCTCTTCACCACCGGGGTGAAGGTGTGTCCCCAGGAGACCATGAAGGCGGTGATCACCAGCCACCGAGCATACTACAAACTGAGAGGTGACAACTTTTTAAAATGAGACCCTAAAAGTCCTAAATCCTGATCATATTCATATTTATATTCATATGCATCATCATGGCTGGGCTGCATTAAGGAGCGTGCGATGCATGAGCCTTTTCCAAAACACCGGATTAGGGCTCGGTGAGGATCAGGTCCTTCATCAAACAGAGATAACAGAGATATCTGGGGAGATAAATACTGACAGCCTGAGCCTGGAGAAAGAAATATGGGGCTGCTTCGATGTTTTTCAAAGAAAAAAAAAGATTATTATTGTGTATTGATTATCATAAGGTTTATTGTGCCTTACTGCCAACTTTTTATTCTTAATTGTTTATTTAAAATTTTCTGGTTTATTGTGTATTTAAATTTTTTTAAATCTTCTAGATCTATCTATCTATCTATCTATCTATCTATCTATCTATCTATCTATCTATCTATCTATCTATCTATCTATCATCATTTTATATTGTTGTGAACACAAAAGGGATATTATTTTACATAGAAATGTATCTAATACACAGGGATAGATAATACAAATTGTTCCTCCTGTGTTGTACGTGTGTACAATGAGGCCAAAGAATAATGTATTTAAATTCACACACGTCCAGAAAATGAGTCTCCACAGGACGATGATTGAGGATATTGGTCGATTTGGAGCTTGTTCCCAATAGATAGATCAAAGATAAATAAAGGGGGAGGGGGGGGTCTCCTTCCATATTATCAAAAATGACACAAACATGCGATGACTTTCAAATATCCAATTAGACATTTACAGAAAAATGTATTGACCTCAAGTTTACACAGGCTCTCTTTGTTGTCATTTTAATATTAATGAGAAATTAACCATGTTTCGCAGTAACAACAACATGGAAAATGGTATGTGTGTGTATGTATGTACGCATGTATGCATATATACGACAGTATACGATGTGGACTTCTACAGAGATGCTGTTTTGAAAAAATAAGCTTATTCTATTACTACTAAATGTCAACCAAGACAATAACAAATGCCATTGCTAATACAGCCACTGCTCAACATCTTTATAATCTATATTTACTGTAGTTAATTTTCATCATCACAATAGATTATTTATTATTATTAATTATTATTATTATTATTATTATTATTATTATTATTATTGTTATATTTATTTATTTGTAGTAGTAGTATTATTTTTTTATTATTTCTACTATACAGAGCTCCAACCTGCATGTCTGCTTGTCCTTATTGCCTATTTGCTCTCCTCCATCATTTTACATTCTATAAATGAATAGTGAACTAGATCACATGCATGTATGCATTTGCCTACAGTAGTTGACTGCTTAATGGATCCAGTTTGAACCAGTTAAAATCCTCCTGTATTCCCAGTGTGCCAGGAGGCCATCTGGGAGGCGTTCCGGATCTTCCTGGACCGGGTCCCCAACTCGGAGGAGTACCAGGCCTGGGTGTACACCTGCCAGACACAGAACCTGTGCATGGACGACCTGGCGCTCAACTTCAGCAGCACGCAGGAGCACCTGGACATGGTGGCCAGGGTCTGTAAATCTGTAAAAAAAGACATTTAGAAATACATTTTGGGACATTAAAGTTAAATGTTGTGTATTTATGTCCAATAGTTGACACCTTTCTGAGTAATTATAGTTAATATTCTGTATAGTACAAACCTGGACGCCTATACAGTCACAAATCTAAGACATTTTACCAAATAATTATAGTAATAATAATAATAACTCCTTGGAGATATTCTCAATATTGGAAAACATTTATGAAAAAGTATTTTCTCAGAACTAATTCTCAGGTTTTTAACTTGTTGTTGTAATAACTCTACTTTGCAGAGAGTGGCTGAGGAGGGCGAGAGTGAAGGGTATGTACGAGTTAGGACTTTGAAACTCAATTAAAACTTTAAATTGGGGAAAAAAATGTGTGATCTCACACACTGTGGCTTCATTTCATTTCTTGAGGGAATTAAACAATCTAAACAGCTAAGTTAACTTTTACTTTACCATTCTTCCTCTACCTTTACCTACTGTATGTTACATAAAAAACTAAACGTTCACACCTTCCTTAGCAGTGAAGATTTACAAATGCAAACATGTTGCTTATTGTTTGGGGCCAGGGATATTGGGCCCAAAGGAAACAATGAACAACAAAACTGGAAGCCCTCGTGTCCCCAAAACCTTCAGGATATCTGCTTAGAGGACTGCCATTGTGGACACTGGGTGGACTAGTCTCATTTAGTGATTTCAGACTTGGCTTGACTATTCTAACAATGTCCCTCGTTTCCAGAGGTGAAGTTGTGACTCCTGATCCAGACACAGACTGTAAGTGGCATTCATCAGGGCGTCATCTGAATGGAAGAACTTGAACAAATGTATTGAAGCAGACCATAAAAATACAGCATCAATTCAATGATATATATATCTTTCTGTTTCAGGCACATGGACTCCTCCAGTGATTTTACTTCCAACTGAGGCTGGGAACGTATGTGGAGCAGTTTCATCAATAAAAAATAGTGAATAGAATTATGACAAATGAAATTTGGCTCTAATAATAATAATAATGATGATGATGATGATGATGATGATGATGATGATGATATGATAATAATAATAATAATTATTATTATTATTGTTATTATTTTCACTTTTTGTGATTGTAATTCAGAATAATAACAACAACAACAACAATAATAATAAATATAGCTGCAGGCAGCAATGCACGGGGTCCAGCAAGCCTCGCCAAACGTGTGTTTTTTCCACTTTAACTCCTGTCGCCGCTCTTAAACGCCTCCTCCTATTTTAAACAAATTCAGTTGCAGTGAGATGTGATAAAGAAGGGTCGGCATTTCAAAGCCAGGTGTTCTATATCTGGGGAACAGTGTTTCCCAACAATGTCCTTAGCTGTGCATCAGTCATGATTAACATATCACTGAAATTATAACTCACACCCAATATCCAAAATCAATATCTTATATAATAAACATAGATTTGATATGATTTTGTATTTTCCAGGTGGTGGATCCCAACATGATCCCAGAGAACTATGAGGAGCACATAGTGGAGTTCAGCGTCACCGTGGTGGACCCTGTTTACAGCGAGCAGCTCAACGCTGAGGCTTCACAGTACAACGCCATCACCAAGGAACTCACTGACATGGTGACAACCTCACAAAAACACTTACTTACAGAGTGCCTAGAGCAGCTGGAGCCGGGCCCGACAGCTAAGCTTAAAAAAGATAAGGCCCGTCCAGATATTTCCAGGCCCAGTCGTTAACCACGTTCTGTATCCGCCACTGCATTGGCCAAAAGCATCCAATGGAGCAATGCATGAGTGAACAGAGAATTCACTGATTCTACGGTGATCAAATATTGAACTCTATGACTAACATGTGCCGAATGTTTGTGTTTTTTCATGTTGTATTAGTATTCATATTAAGGTTTTCCAAGAAAGGGCTTTTCATAGCATTCATTTCAGATGTGGCAAGAGCTTTTCAGTTTATAAAAATTAGATCCTTATTTTTCATAACTGGGAACAAAAATGACCAATTTTCTTCTTAGATATTGGGACATTTTGAGAGTAAATCTTTTGAAATAAGAAGTTCTAGGCCAATGTTGGAAGTCAAAATATCTAGTATCAGCTCTCTGTGTGTTTTTGTGATTTGATATTACTTATTACTTATGCACTGTATTACAGCAATTTGTTCCATTTTAGAGCCAAGCCATGTTTTTTTTTTTTCTTCCCATTAACATTTTATAGAACTGGAAAGGAGTTTAAGGGGTCAACAGAGAATGTGTCCAAGAGCATACTTACAAACAGAATCTTTAATCAGATTTGTTTATTCATTCTTCTTATTTCTGTTTTTCCCTCTGCAGATGCTTCATGTTTTTGAAAAAGTTCCAGGATTCAAAGAGATTCGTGTTCTCGGATTTAGGTGCGTTACACAAGGTTGTTTTTACACAAAATGAGAAAATACCTTGACTCAGGCCTAAGCTGAAAGTTATGGAAGTTCTTGAGGGGTAAGGTGGGAAAAGGATTTCTAGCCCCAAAAAGTATACGATTATCTTGTTACCAAGTCTTAGTTGCTGAGTCGTTTGAATGGGTTACTCAAATATATAGTCATTTATACAAGTTATTAAGTAGTTTTGTTGCGTTTTAACAACATAAAGCCATTGGCCCAGAGGCGGCTCTACGGATGGGCCTGGATGTGCGCAGGCCCACCCAGATTGACAGCTTGCCCACCCTATCGCGCCTAGAAAAAAATTTATGGGTATATGCATCCCTGTGCCCTTTTTCGCCAAATAAAACAAATATTATTTATTTCACTCATTGCACAGCACCTTGCGTAACGGAGACACTTCCTCAGTCACTCTCCTCGGTCACCCCCCCACCCTCCACCAACAGAGTGCCTAGAGCAGCTGGAGCCGGGCCCGACAGCTAAGCTTAAAAAAGCTAAGGCCCATCCAGATATTTCCAGGCCCAGTCATTAGCCACGTTCTGTATCCGCCACTGCATTGGCCAAAAGCATCCAATGGAGCAATGCATGAGTGAACAGAGAATTCATTGATTCTACGGCGATCAAATATTGAACTCTATGACTAACATGTGCAGAATGTTTGTGTTTTTTTTATGTTGTATTAATATTCATATTAAAGTTTTCCAAGAAATTCTAAATCTAGTAAAAAAAAAAAATCCACAACTATTTGGAAACATGGCCAGATGTGCGCCGTCAATCCATTTATTTTCAGTTACTTGGGGTTGGAGTTTTTGTCTTTCACCTTACCCTTCTGGGCTTCCATAGAAAGTACTATGGAAAAGTTAGTCATTAAAACAATGCACATTCATTTATATTAAACAAGAAATAAATTACCTCTACTTCCTGCTGATTTTATTTGTATCCTATCTAATAACTAAAGCAACACCAAAAACAAGAATGACATCTCCAACGTCTTGGAGAGAGATTTTCATTAATGTCCAACCTCACAGAGCTGTATTTCCATGGAATTCTGGGACGTGGTGTTTTTGCCGCTCAGGTCGGAGGATGCGTCCATACGCTACGCTGTGGTTTTTAACGGCGGCACGGAGCTCGGCGACGATGTTGACAGCATCGGGGAGGATGGAAGAACCACTCTAGATTCCACCGGTCCCAAACTGAAGAACATCGTGATCGAGGCCTTGAAACAGGACAAATCTCTGCCTCTCGACATACACACCCTCAGCTTCGAGGCTGGTGAGACAATGTTATTTTACATAGAAAAATATATAGTCAAATACAAAGAAAATAGCCCAAAAAAAACCCTGAAATAGCCAAATAAAAAAACAAAAATAGCCAAATATACCCCAAAAAATGATTCTGTCCACCCAATAAGTTAAGTTTACATGGCAATAGCTGGGGCTAAGTGGCAGGGTGGTTGCAGGTATAAAATACAATAAAATATAGATGAATATACTATACAGGATGAATAAATATATAGATACTTATACTGTATAATATTGTAGTAATAACTATATATGAAAAAAACATCAGTTTAGGAATTACAAAACCAACTCTTTTTCCAGTGACCACCATTTATCCCATGGCGGAGCTGGGCATAAACCCAATAAAGACCGTGCCCTCCGATGGAGCTGGGTCATCTTCAGCGGAAGACACGATCCTGCAGAAGGCCGTTGACGCTATCACGATCGAACCAGTGTCCCAAACCTCAGAGCTTTTCGTCCCCGACGTGGACCCACCGGAGGTCACGGTCGCAGTCCGCGGTGATGTTCCTGCTGCGACCACGTCGGGGGAGGAGTCGGCAGAACATTCTTCCGAGGAGTATGTCGAAACCGTCATGCCGCCGATCACAATGCTGGTGGCCATTACAGAGCAAACGGAAGAAGAGGAAGAGGCTCTGATGGAGGAGATACCACCCACCGTGGAGATAGTGGGAAGTGCGGCCGAACCTGAGGAAGCCGTGACTGAGGGTAAGGGTTAGGGTAATGTCTTTCAGTGTTGGCGAATCTGTGTTTTATGTTCTTCACGCTTTTACGTCATCTCTGACAAATTTCCATTTCTTGTGCTGTGTTCCCCACGTTGACCTGCAGCAGTTGAGGTGATTAGCAATGATCTTAAAGAAGAACAGAATGAGGAAAGTGTTGAGGCCTCTCTGGACCTGGAGCCTGATGAGGCGACCGGTTACGTACCCACAGTACATAGCAGCGAGTCTACAGAACCAGAACCTGTAGAATCGATGGCCATGGAAGTCGAGGTGCCAGTCTCCACACCTTCATTCGAAGAGGATGCAGTCCAAGCAGAGGAGGGCATCGAACCAGAGGAACCAGAGGAACCAGAGGAACCAGAGGAACCAGAGGATCCAGACGATTTCCCCCCAACAGACGGTAGTAACGCCCTTGAGGAAGGAGACCAGCCCGTGCACAGCGGGGTGACGCAGATCTCCACGGCTTTTCTGGATACCGACGAGAACTCGGACGTTCAAGACGACGCAGAGAAAACCGCGAAACCGATGGAGGCGGAAGTGACCGAGCCTCTAGAAGAAGACAGCAGCAGCGGATTCCCCTCGGAGTCCACGGCCGCCCCGGCCCTGAGGCAGATTAGCACGCCTCTGATGACGGCCGTGGACAACAGCAAAGAGTTAGTGGTGTTCTTTAGCTTGAGGGTCACTAACATGATGTTTTCTGATGACCTTTTCAACAAGAGTTCTCTCGAGTACAGATCGCTGGAGAACACCTTTCTCGAGCTGGTAGGTAAACAAGCTTTTGTGCTCGATATCATGCTCCTGCACGCCATGTTCTTCCATTTGCTTTGGTAGTCCCCAAGATGATGTCTGGAAAATATCGCATGAGCTTCGTTGGTTCAATAAGTAACGTTAAAACTAAACTGTCAAGCCCGGAAATACATTTGAGGGTAAGGCCACCACATCCTTGATCGTCCCATCCCACACAAGTGAGGGTGTAGTTAAAAGAATGCCTTATCCTCACATTTGCTATTTGCTACCAACAACAAAATACAAGATGTAATGTATATATAGACATATAGATGCTGTTTATCGCTATTATTGTCCTCACCTATATTAACGAAACGCTTTCATTTCAGATGAAATCCATTGTGTAAACAGTCAGAGAAGGTTGTTGAATATTTTGTTTCACTTAGACACAGCACTCTGAGTCCAGAGAGCCGCCAAATCCTGGAGCTTCCAGTAAGTCTGGGCCTAGGAGACAGAGGACCTTAGCCTCCATACCGGTATCGTTTCCATATTGGAACTACTTGGATCTCCCCTGCCTCAGAGAGAGCATGACCTTTCTATCATTTAACCTCCTAACATTTCTCTATGCAGTATCTAATAATAACAACAATCAAAAAATGTCTAACATTTCTAACACAAAGCGTCGGTCGTTCGACTCCTGGCTTCATCACACTAGACGTCTTTCCTTCTGCAAGGGAGCTTTGTTCATGTGATTGGCTCTAATCTTTTGCTTGGTGTTTTTGCCTTAATTATTTGCATGGTGCTAAAACATTGGCTTTTTTGAGGACTTCAAGTGTTTAATTGCGGGCGATTTTCGGAATGTAATTTTGTCAAATTGGGTTTGTGAGGACTTGTCAAATCGAGGCTTTTTCTAACGATGACTGTGTCAAAGTTGCAGTTTTAGTTCACAAAAGTGAAAGGGGTTAATACATATCGTTGTGCAAAGCAAAATAGTTCCTAAAAACGGTGTAGCGAGCCAAAGATCTGTTGCCATTCCTTTGTACAGTGTTTGTACGTGTTGTTTTGACTTGCTGAGTAGTGATCGTGTACCTTCTACGCTTGTACGTCCGGGTCTCTCTCTTTCAAAAAGAGAATCGAAACGATCTCTGTACCGTGACGTATTCGATTATGGGATCTCAAATTTAGACTAGTTTCGACACGATGAAAGCCCACATTAAACGTTATTTTTGTACACTTGGTGTTTATATGTTTACTCTGAACACAGGCCGAGGTCTACAGTACAGTACCTGCAGGAATGGCCGAGGTCTACGTGCAGGAAAGGAAGGACTTGTAGGAAGTGAGCAAGGAACGAGTGAATGGACAAACGAGTGGTGCAATAAATTTTTGGAAAAAAATAAAAAATTAACGGATAAGAGGCTTAGGAAATCTGCTGTAGGAAAATATTCCACAACAGCTTGTATTTACCAAATCCTATGACCGTTCAAAGCGGCGACCGAGCCAAATGTCGGTGATTTGATCGGCGGTGGTCGGTGTCATGGGACCTGGTTCTGCTGCAGGCGACGGTCTCTGACTTGGATAAGGAGCTTTAAGTAATTCTGGTGAATTCAAGCACCACACACATTGTTCTATTAGCGGCTTCCAATCTGCTTAATGCTGCATCAGTCAGCCAGTTTGGGAGTGTGGGTGTCGTGTCAAGGCAGTCGCAGCGGGTTATCCTCAGCGTAACAGATGTGTGTGTTGGATATTTCTGGGGATGGGTCAATTAAAAATGAAGAGTGCCAAGGACACAGCCGGATTCTTGTTTTTGTTTTGTTAGATTTTTCTGCAAGCCAAAGGTTTCGCTTTGCCTTAGTTTCCAGCAAATTCACGAGAAATTTTCTTGAATTTCTTCAAAACCGAAACCAGTGGGGTGCCTTCACAGTAGCGCGAGGCGGCGTCCCCGTTTGGAACGAAGCCCTGAGAGAGAGAGAGAGAGAGAGAGAGAGAGAGAGAGCATATTTTTAGGCTCCAAAGTGCCTTGTGCCCGGTGTTACGTAAACGCCTTAACCTCAAACTGTGGCGGAATATCAATACAAATTGGATTCCCTGCACGCCGCGATGCCAAGGAGCAGGGGGAGCAGCGTGAGCTTCCGGGCGAGGCGGCCATCGCCGTCTTCCCAACCGAGCAACGTTGTTTCACGGAATAAGATTAAAGAATAAAAGTTATATGTTTCAAATATATATTTTTCCTGGGCATTTGACGCAGGAAACAGAAGCCGCCGCGACCCTTAGTTTGCATGCATCATTATTCAGTTTAAAGGTTAGGAAGCGTCCTCCTCCGTGACAGAAGCTCTTGTGGGCTCCTCCTGTGCACTTTGCTATGACAGATTTAATATCAAGCTCTACTGGATGTGGATTAAAGAAAAAGGTTGAAATCTAGAAATGCATTATAGATTTAGCTTTTCTTTTCGTCACGTAGCATCTTGAAATATGCAAAACGGTAACGTTAAATCATTAAAAATACTCCATCTCCAATCTTAAATGGTTGCCCAAACTGAGGATCTGCTATTCGACTTCTTATTGACACATGTATTTTAGTATTTTCTTTCTGGCAAAATCTAATAATGGTCAGAAGTTTGCGATGGTGAGTATTTACAGATTATCTATATATATGTAGAAGTATATATATATATATTTATATATATTTATATCCATTCTAGCCATATTTGTATCCACAACCTTTTAGCTGCAATGTCCTTTAAATGGGCTTTTGAGTTGAACACAAATTTATAAAAAAGAATATAATAATAATGACAATGTTTTAAAATCACCCACTTTTTGAATTTCCAGCCCATTTAAATTGACAAACTCTAATGTTTCCTGTGTGAGATGGTAGGTTCAAGTGGCCCTTCACGGTGTAACGCTGGGTAGGGCGCGGCCCCCTCGCTTTCCCCTTTTCGTCCCGTGCCATTACTCCTGTACCTACTGGTTTGTGAAGCAACCACTAACATTGGACATGGAGGTTTAATATATTCTTTTTTTAAACTTTTTTTTTTTATCATTCTCTTTAGCGAATATCACAAAAGAGATCACAAAAGAGGGGATGAGGTTTTTATTTTTTTTCCAAAATCAAGAACCAGTAGATACAAGCGTAACCTCAGCAGCAGCATTGAGTTCCTCGTGGAATGCAAAGTTATGTCATAAAATGTAATAAAATATACTTATACTACAGGATATGCACGTACACTGATGGAAATCTTCAGTGGAATTTATAGAATTTTGGCAATATATAAATGCCATAGCGATGCCATTCTTTTAACTTTTTGAGTTACTACTGTAGATCAGCAAACTAGCGCTTAATTTAGGTTTATATCTTTGAAACTTTAAGAAATGTCTATCTGAATTAGAAAAAAAAAAGCGAATTCGAAAATTAATTCAATTTTTTCTTTTTTTTTTCTTTCTTTTTAAAGAAAGACTTTTATAAGACAAGACCTTTTAAATAAAGTAAAAAGTTCCCCGCCCGACTGGCGCATACGTAATGATTCAAGCCATTAGTTCTAAACTTACTGTAGTGGAGTGGACATTTCCTACTTTTCTTGTGACTATTTAGTGTGATTAGCTGACCTGTGCTCCAGTGATAAGTGCGGTAACCAGATCAGAGCAGCGCCGCTTTAGGCCTCTTATCGCCGGCTCTGCAGCCAGGCATCAACCGGGCCCGGCTAAAGCGTCCTAATCTCCGCGTCTTCTCGCGTCGTGGTCGCTCGTGGCGGCTCCGTCTTTGGCGGAGGGGCACCGGTGGGAAGTCAGAGAGCAGTCGTAATCGATGAATATCGATGCGGGGCTGTTGTGGTCACTTCGCCCCTGTGCATGTGCATGTGCAGTATGAGATCTGATACATTATAAATATATGACCAAATAGGTCATTGGCCAATACCTTTCAAATATTGTATCCGTCTTGTGCACTACCTACGTATGTTACCTACCCACTGAAACTGCAAAATGAAGCTTTTTTGGGGCCATTTTTCTTTTTACATTGATTCCATGCCATGGACACATTACACATAAATTGCAAATTTGAACTCAATGTTTGACGATACGTTGTTGTTTCCATTCTCACACACTCACATTCTCGTGCAATTCCGCTTCGTAACTGGAACTGTGAAATATCCCGATGTTGTTGATATTCGGTGATATTCTAAATATCTACGCCTCACGCACATAGTTGGCCGCATTGATGGTCATATTCATACATTTTCACTCACATTTCTCTCTCTTGGCATTCGATTCCAAGTCAATGGCAAGTCTGCGTCATCATACAGTACCATACATAACAGTAACATACATACATACTTTCAAAACCATGAAATTACAGTATGCCAGGGTTGCCAACAGTGAAGAAGTATAACTTGAGCGCAGCAGCTGCAGCTCAGTAATGGATGGACAGATGAGATGAAATCACAGCTGGGGGATATGAAACCAGCTATTTCCTTAATATACAGATTGTACATTCCCGTCGAACATCAACTTGTTTAGGTGCATATAATGCAGTGTAGAGTAGTAAGATATGGGTTATAGTAGGTAGGTATGGCTTTTAGGAATTGGTGATGTGTTGCTATAGAGAGAAGAGTAGAATATGGAAATATGGCTCAGGGTTGTAGGCTGTAAGGCACTTTGGAGAAGAGGATCCACCTCTTGGTTCATATTTGATGGTTGGTTCATATTTGATGGTTGGTTCATATTTGATGGGTTATTGTAATGGTTAAGACTTTGAAGTTGTGTATTCTCTTTCTATTTGTTCCTGCCTTTTATCTCTTGTTCTTATGCCGGTGCTACAGTATACAGCTGCTACAGTGGTGGACCCCATGTGCTCTAACACATTTATCCTAACCTGGACTGCACTGTCCCTCTCACGATACTGTAACGCTCAGTGGACTCATTTCATCATTTCATGCTTATGCTAAAATGACAATGGTGTACTATTCATAGGTTTTGTACTGTAAAGCGTGCCACGAATAATTCAATTTCGAGCTGAATGAAATGAAATGTAGCTCTCCGCTGCTCTTAATTTCGATAATCCCTCTCCCCTGCTCTTGTTCCCAGGAGGATGCAGACAGTTCTGCTCAAATTAATCACAACCTCTGTTTTTTTTTCTTTTTTCTCCGTTTCTCAGAGAGTGAACTTTTCAATTAAGCATCTCAATGGAAATCTATATCCTCCTAGAATCAAGAAAAGGCTGTTCACCCCCTTAGGACGTAGTCACTCGGATCTTAAAATAGATTCGAGCGCCGCCGCCATTGAGGAAATGGTGTGTGGAGGAATCTATTTTAAAGGATTTGTAGATGTTTTTGGAGAAGTGATTTCTCATGATCACTAACTTTAGAGAAACTGAAAACATTTTACCCAAAAAGTCAGCATGTAAAACTAATGACGACTCTTAACCAATGTTTCAGATACAGTATATCTTTGATTTTTAATAAAAATGAAATTATGTTATTTGTGTAGATGAGTGAAATGTTATATAATATAATATGCCCAGGATTTCTGTGGACTCCATGTTGATTTTGCTCTTTCCTCCCGTTCCTCTGCAGCTGCTCCCGTACCTTCAGTCCAACTTGACGGGCTTCAAACAGCTGGAAATCCTAAACTTCAGGAACGGCAGCGTGGTGGTGAACAGTCGCATGAAGCTGGACAAGCCGGTGCCGTACAACCTGACCGAGGCCGTGCACTGCGTGCTGGAGGACTTCTGCAGCGCTGCGTCCAAGAGGCTGGACATCGAGATCGATAGTCGCTCCCTGGACATTGAACCAGGTACGCTGGTGGCGGACCCCGCCACGAGAATGGAAATCGCATGTAGAGGAGTAGATACAGAATGGAAAATACATTGAATGGCTGTTTCTTATAAAGTGGCAGCTAAATGAAGTATCAAATATGGGAATTTTTTAACACAATAATTTTACGGATTACCACTTTAAATCTATGGAGTAAATATTTCCTTTCTTTCTCACAAGAATGATAGTATATTACACCTGACAAAAAGTATCCAGAATTATATTTTGTAAAGAAATGATTCAATAGTAAGAATGAAGAACAAGAAAAACCCAAAAAATTGAAAATAAAGGCAAAAGACAAGAAAAAATATGACGCAAATAAAATATAAATAAAAACTCCAATAAAAGAAATCCATAGAAATAGACAATTTTTTAAGTAAAGCGCACGACTCATATCCTCATACACACAGTTTTAGGCCAGTGAACGTCGACAATCTCAAAACAAAGGAACAACAAATCCAAAACAAGATGTATAATTTATTCCCTGTCTGTGTGAGATCTCCACTCCCGCCAGTGTGACTACTCTGTGACATTGCGCCGGTTCCAACTCAAAGCCCAAGGTCGGCGGCCTCCCTACGTGCCGTGCAGCGCTAATCTGCGGCGTTTGTTTGTGTGGAGGAGCGGCTCACTGTCTGCCGCCTCATTAACAGCGTCTTATTGAAAGTAGACACCTTTCACATCAATCAAAACGCCCTTTCATTTCGTCCTCCTCGGACCGCTGAACTGGCGGCCCGCGGGCCCGAATGTGGCCCTCCTATGAACTTCGCCTCGGCCCTCTGAATACATTTGAAGGTTACCAATGAGCTGTATGGATGGTTAATGTGAGAAATACACGAGTAATAATGCGAAACGATTATATTACGATGCGGAGGCAGATTGTATATAAGAATTAAAGAGAATATTTAAAAAATGCAGATTGCAACCAACCGAAGGAGAAGCTACGGTGGCCGAAGACGCGAAAGTCCCTCTCTAGAGCCGGTGTTTGGTTTGTCCGTTCTGGGCTCCTGTAGAAACATGGCGGTGCAACATGGCGGCCTCCGTGGAAGGGGCTCCAGCCCCCATGGAGATATAAACGGCTCATTCTAAGGCAATGAAAACACAATGATTCTTATTTTCATGGGAGTATACACTAGTTATAACATACTTATGAATATTATATGAATATTATATTCCACTTCTGCCAAGTCTGTTCCGTAAAATGCGTGAAATTCTTTAGGCTTTTACATTTGATAAGACGATATTTTGAAGAATAAAGGCTGCATATTTAGAATTTGCTCTACAATAAAGGCTGCATATTTAGAATTTGCTCTACAATGCTGTTTCAACAAATAAAATGACCGTGCTTGATCCGTCTGGCCCCTCATCAGGTTGAAAAAACCCTCAGAATATAGTGGACTAGGCCTGGCCTGCACGATGAGAAGCAGGTGAAAACCTGTCCGTTGGGGTTAATGAGCCACTCGTTCTTTCCCTCCGTTCTCCTTCTGTGCCGCCTCCCTCGCTCCCTTCAGCGGACCAGGCGGACCCCTGTAAGTTCCTGGCGTGCAACGAGTTCTCGCGCTGCGTGGTGAACAGCTGGACGGGCGAGGCCGAGTGCATGTGCGACCCGGGCTACAGCGCCGAGCACGGCCTGCCCTGCCAGAGCACCTGCACCCTGCAGGCCGAGTACTGCGAGAACGGAGGCATCTGCGAGATCATACCCGGACACGGAGCCACCTGCAGGTAGGACTGGGACTATACTATACCATACCATACCATACCAATACTATACTATACTATACTATACTATACTATACTATACTATACTATACTACTACTATACTATACTATGCTATGCTATGCTATGCTATGCTATGCTATGCTATACTATACTATACTATACTATACCAAAACTACACTATACTATACTATGCTATACTATACTATACTATACTATACCAAAACTACACTATACTATACTATGCTATGCTATACTATACTATACTATACTATACTATACTACACTATACTATACTATACTATGCTATGCTATGCTATACTATACTATACTATACTATACCAAAACTATACCATACTATACTATACTATACTATACTATACCATAACTATACTATACTATACTATACTATACTATACTATACTATACCATACAATACCGTACCATACCAATACTATGCTATACTATACTATACTATACTATACTATACTATACCATAACAATACTATACTATACCATACCAAAACTATACTATACTATACCATACCAAACCTATACTATACTATACTATACCATACCATACCATACCATAACAATACTATACTATACTAAACTATACTATACTATACTATACCAAAACTATACTATACTATACTATACTATACTATACTATACTATACTATACTATGCTATACTATACTATAC
>OMKR01104585.1:0-27039 GCA_900302355.1 Cyttopsis rosea | reverse complement strand
GGGGGAAGCAAATCTATGGAGCCCAGGCACTGACCAAGTCCCAGGTAATGAAACAAACAAGAACAAACTAATAATGCGCAGCACTTTGGTATTTAATTTTTTTAATTGGTCCGGGAGGTATTTGTTCAGCACATGGTTAGCGTGCACTTTGCAGAGCGAGTCTCAGAGCCACAGACAGAACAAAGTGAAATGAGATTAAAGTTACACCAATGGCACCAGAGTAGGAGCGGCAGCAGATCGGAGCCTCTACCAGTGCACCAAAATGAAGTGGCATCGTAACACGGACTACTGGGACTATTGCTGTTGCACTGTGGTGGGGGTCTGAGGCTCCTCCCCCAGAAAATGTTTAATATAGTTTTAATTTACTCTATTTTGGTTCAGTGTTAGGTGTGGTTTAAAATGTCTTTCTGTGTGTACAGGCCAGGAAAATGATGGTTAAATGAGGTAATTTGTTTGAAAGAGATGTGTACTCTACGCAGGAGCACAGATTGAGGGACTGATGTTCAGCATGGTCGCGGTCGAGGGAACAAAACAAATACTCTTACATGTTGTGGGAGATGCTACACCCTTTATATATAAGGGTGTAGCATCCCCAGCCGCGGTCTGTTATTTTCAAGTATATAACTTTTATGGTAACGTAGATGATCGAAACTAAATCAGGGAGCTTTTCAGACATTTCGCAGCACTTCAATAATCTCTGTCGTGGAGTTGATGGCCCGCTTGATTGGGTGCTATAGAGGAACATTGGAAATGCTTCCATTTACTTCCGTAAATCCTCCGTCCCTGTTGCAGCTGTGGACTTTGTGAATTTAAATTGAGTGAACGTGCTTTACACATTAAGTCACAACATTGTATTTTGTTTTAGGTTGTGGCCACACACACATTTGTGTGTGTGTATAAATTTGTGTGTGACTAAGAGAGAGACAGTGTGTGTAGGCATGGACAGTAGATGAGTGCCAAACTGTACTCTTTGAAGCACGCCTGGGGTTAGTGAAGGCGAGAGCTGGTGCTATTCTCTGTGCACAGCACTTGTAGTGACACACAAGCCCCTAGATTAATGTAACAAAAGGCGTGTGTGTGTGTGTGTGTGTGTGTGTGTGTGTGTGTGTGCTGGAGGGCCAGTTGTTAGCTAATTTACAGTGCTGAGCTGCACTTAAGGTGCTCTGTCTGTCTGCTGAAGATGGACAGATGTCTTTCTCTCTCGCAACCCTTCTCAGATATACACTTTCCTTTTTTAACTCACTCACACACACACACACCCTCCCAATGCTCCTCAAACACATTTCATCTGGAAAACTCCTTTAAATAGACGTGACCTTTGACAGGAAACACAGCCAGTCACCAAACAGACATTTTCAAGCTGTCTGTCTAACGCATGTTTGTCAAAACACAGTCGTGTCAGGCGGTGGTACTGCTTTTCACTGCCCAATGTACGGTCTTTTCAAACATTAGTCATAGCCGTTTGGAGGCGTAGCCTGTTGTCACGGTGCCACATTGATATCGCCCAAAAGATCGATAACTGTGTACTATGCAGTGTTAGAAATCAAGTCAGAAATTATTTAACGTTTGTTAGAACTTAAATGTCTCAATAAAGTTTACATTAAACAGAGAAATCAGTTAGAACACAATAAATCAGAAAGACCACGACCAAATAGTTGAAACATATTAAGAAATTTGTTGGACCAGAGAAACATGGTTAAGGTACATTAAGGTAAGGTAAAAAATAAATACAAATAATGACATACATATGAACAAAATGTGAATTTTATGGTGCAGATTGAGTGTTTGAAGTGAGTAAGCCAGGTATAAAAATGATGGAAAACCTAGTTGACCTTTTCCCTTAATTTATGGATTGACACATTTTGTCAATTCAAGGTATTTGTCTTTCACTGCTGATTTATACAGAGACTTGACACTTAAATGGACAGCTTGTCACTCCAGATTAGATCTGTCTTTGTCCTGTCGGCTCGAAAGCCCATTGGACATCGTTTTAGGTTTATCCGTTTGTCAATTTGGAATGAGCAAGTTCTCCGGGAAGTAGAGGTGCGGGCTCAATAAAGCTCTG
This sequence comes from Cyttopsis rosea, assembly GCA_900302355.1. Taxonomy (NCBI): domain Eukaryota; kingdom Metazoa; phylum Chordata; class Actinopteri; order Zeiformes; family Parazenidae; genus Cyttopsis; species Cyttopsis rosea. The sequence goes on along the minus strand of OMKR01104585.1, from coordinate 24,974 downwards.
AAGGGGCATTGGCTTGTTACCAAGACTTGTCAATGCTGTTTCGTAATAGGGTTTGGGTCTGAGAAAGGCAGGGGGAAAGAGAAGAGGGACAGTGAGAGGGAAACCAATAGAAAACAATTAAGCCTTCCTCTTGGATTCCGACCTGGGCACAAGGACGAGCGGGAGGCAAACAACTCTTGCGTGGAGGAAGAGGTCGTAACCCGGGTCACGTTATGGAGCAGGTGCACCGTGTATGTGTTTGACAGCGAGAGGCGATGCCTGGTGTGCGATAATGTGACAGTGTGTTTTTGCCTGGGTTGTAGTGCCGTGCAAGTGCTGTCATGGACAGAGCCTGTGGGTTTACGTAACCCCAGCATGTGCCATAGATCTCTTAGAAATGTCATGTGGACATGGAGGCAGGTGATAAAGTCACACAAAGGGAGACGTATGATTCAAGATCCTCTGGGCTGTTCCAAACAGGGTCAGGGCGGCTCGGCACGCAGCGCTCTGCCAGCACCATCTTTGGTGCTGTCGGACCCCTGTGGGGGCACAGGATGGTCACAGCAGTCAAAATGAATGTCCCCAAAATGAAAAGTCCCAACTTTGATTCCACACAAAGTGTGAGATTGTCCTTGAGCAATATAATATATCTCTATGTGGAGCTGGGCAACATAATGGACTTTTTTGGACTTTCATAACACTGCCATGTTATATTCAGTACCGTAGTTATTTACAATACCGTAATTCAGTCCATACACAAGAAGTAGGGACCTATTTTCTATTCAGATGACAAATGAGAGCATTACTGATAAGATTGGCAATTTCTATACAATGATTCCAAAGCTTGATGCCAGGCCAGATTCACCGCAAATTGTTTTTGTGATTGTTTTTAGATGATGGAATTAGATGGAGATATTGGTGTTTGTGCTGAGTAATATGGAATTTATTGTCAATATTGATATTCAAAATCACATTAAAATGTATCCAAATGAGGTTTATGCCATCGTATATACTCATCACACTTTATAGTAATGTAAAGTATATTAGACCTTTTCACTCCATTCGATACTTCAGACATCATATTGTGAGTATTTTATCATTGTTTTGGATTGCAAAATTGTGTATTACAAAACCACTGGTCTCTCTGACTGTTTAGCGTTGTGAGACAGTTAATTTAGCTTCAAACAACACTGTCATGTATGGGATGTGTTTGTGCTCAAAAACCCGGATGGTAATCTGGAAATTTCCTGGAATAGCACAAACCGAATCACGAGTCTCTCACACTGTACTGATCATTAGTATCATTTTCCCGCATGACTTGTAAGAGATATATCATTCTGACACTTCTGGGTAAATTGTGTGAAGTCTAAACTGGTAGCATGTAAAGCAAATGTGGATTGAGTGTCAGTGGTTTAAGGTTACACACCGCTGGCCTGCAACTGGAGCTGATACATAAATTGCATGCCCAAATGCGTACGTTACTGCCGGTGAATCCATCCATCAATCCATCGGCCTCGTGGTACCTCGTGGGAGTTTGATACCAGATGTGGGCCAATCTGTAGGTATCCCTAAGCAAGGCTCATAGACCATACCTGCTGGTAGGGATTATATCTATGGGCTGACCTGTGACCCGAATTAGAACTTCGAAAAGGAAGATAACTTTCACAATGTGGTTCATAAAGTGTCAAATACAATAGTCATGGATATGATCCCTCCAAGAAATTATATGAACAATAATAATATTAATGTAGATAATTTGACTATATTTTGGGGATGACTATTGGTGCTTTCATAATGTGTCTACACCCAAGAACTATGTGAGAAACAATCATTAGTGATATGGATATTATGACCAAGCAGGTCAGGTGACGTTCAGAATATTTCATTAATTTACTGTAATGCAGCGATAAAGACAACAGTTAACTCTATCACACATATCACATATAAACAACATCCCAGACCACATCTAGTCTCACGATAGTGATAATATAACGATATACCTAGCCTCATCCCAGTCTTAAACGATAGCTTCTACAGGTAAATTCTGCACCTTGGAGAAGGTTGAGCTGCATGTTTAGTGCCAGCATTGAATGAGCTATTTTCATCAGTTTGTGTTTCAGGCCGTAGCTGCTTTAATGATCTGTTATGTAATTTCACCACAGCCTCTTCTACTGTCGAGTGTACATTAGTGCTTTGGGTTTCCTCTGTAGTGGATGTTATCTAATCACTTGCTGAGATAACATTTTTACTTTTACATTTTGGAGGTTGAGCCATAAACACGACGAGGGTAGCGATATGGAGAATACATTGAACATTTTTTTTGTAACGTTATTATTACATGTTTTATGGATGCATCTATCTTTCCCTACTCACTAATACTCACTTTGGGCATTTGCCAATACACAGTAAAACAGAGTTACAGAGCTAAAATTGTAGTTCGATCATTGATTTTTAAGTTTAAAAATTTTATTTAAATTTTTTAGTAATTGATTTATTCACTCCTTGGCTTTACTGAGCGCCAAAAACAAAATGAACTCAATGAAACAATGTCATGGTATGTTGATGTATTGAGTACGAGTACATCACTAATATTTTGTTATTTGATCATTATCTATCTACATTGCACTTCATTCAAGCTTCTTTTTTTACAGATAAGATTCACAGATTTCACCTGGGTTTTAACAATGAAAACTATGACCCATTACGTCTGTATTTTCTGACAACATTGCTAAGTACTGAATCGAACCAAATGGATGGGTAATGAAATCTGTTTGCCAGAAGTACATTTCTCCATTCTACTGCAGGACAAACAGCCATCAGGTGAATTCAATTTTCTATTACTCTCGATTTACATCACAAAGAAACCCTTCTGCTCTCTGATGCAGCAAATGACATTTCCTTTATGTTTCTGTGGCTAATTTTAATGTACCTAGCATTAACAGTGCACATAAAGCTTCTTGGTTGATTGACTTGAATATTGATTGGTGTGAACAATATTTGCTTTCATATTATTTTCATAATCCCGTGTATTGCTCATATTCTGCGTTTTTGAGTATTGTTAAGATGCATTTATCAACTGTTTGGAGTTTCCCTGTGCACAGAGCTGTGATGCAGAACAAATGCAAAGATGCTCATCTTATTGTAACATATAATAACAAATAATATGATATATATAATATGATTGGCACAATTTGTTAGCTGGATTTAATTGATGTGAATGTCTTGCAAAACAAGACATTCAATATTTTTTCAGTGTATATTAATTATGACTACAGTATGTCATTTAATATTACTACATTAGTTAGTACAGTTTTATCTTGATGAAGCAATTGTTATATATTTACTAAAACAGGCTTATTACATATACAGAGAGTCAGGCGTAACAAAAATCAACCCAGCGAAGGCCATGTTTTACACTGACTGGTAAACTGCTCCATACCGCTGCAGTCTTTAAACTTGAGCCAGCGAGCAGCTCCAGGGGTGGCTATGTCAGCTGCGTCTCTTAAATACAGCTAAAACATATTTGTCTAAATTACTTCTATAACCTTCTGGCTGACAATTTATTGCCGAAAACAAAGCATGTCATAGTGCACTTAGATTGAACGATTTAGCTGTTTACTAGCAGCACCTATATACAGTACTGCAACTGCCATTTAGTATCTGCTGTTGAATTTAATATGGATTTGTGAAGAGGGTGCCAAAGTCATAAGTCACTTCACAGAATCCTCGAGAGGTGATCTGTTTTCCCCTTCATCGCCCAACTTGTGACTCGTTCCTACTCAGGCAGTTATTTATTTTCATCAAGGTTTGGACGTGGCTGCTACACTGCTTTGTACGATTGTGATGGTAAAGCGTTCCTCTTGAGGGGTTCTACGATCTGGAGCACGATGTGTCCTAATCCAGTAAAATCCGGCAGCACATGTAATGCCCCCCACCCCCCCCGTGCCGTTCCTCTCTGTCTGTGTGTTGATTAGGTTTAAACACTACTCAAAACCAGAAAACCTGGCTGGATGTCAATGATCATCTCTCAGATGTTACTTCTGAGAGCTGTTACATACCTACACAACTGTGGTCAAATGAAGTGTGGTTGACGTCACAATCTCCTAAATTGAGCAATGTTTTGCTTAAATGTATATAATATAATAATAATAATAATAGTATACTAGTTTATAATACCTAATGGCTATTTAAACAGGTTCATGATTATTTGAGTTTTTTGTCGCTTTTCCTTCTTTCTTTCTCTGTCATCACATTTAGCGTTAGTTGGAGCAAGTGCCAGGATACAAATACTGTTAGGTGAAGTGTCTAGAGGCAGTATGTGGTACCATGTGTGAGCGTGCATGCATGGTAACATGTGTGCATGGTGGGAGGTGATGAATGTCTACCTGCTTTAGGTTCAAGGTAGGTTCTGATTATTTGTGTTCATTGATCCTATAACACTTAACCATTCATTTCAGCTGTTCGACATTAAATGGTGAAAGGGCTGATGTTGTGTATCTCTGTTAGCAGTGAATACATGAAGCTTACCTCACGTCCAGTAGAGTAGTTGGTAACTACCCCACCACCACCACCACCCACCCTGTTTACCCTCTAGCAGCGGAATGCTTGTACAGGCTGGATGAGGCATGACTGACGGGCAGAGATTGAAATCAATGGAGGCGCTGCCTCACATGGACGGTCATTTTGTGCTGAGTGCAATACTTTGGGCCTTTGACAAACAGGGGTGGGAAAGTGGGAGGGGGGCACACCCAGTCCTCACATTCAACACACACCTGGGAAAGTTTTGGGCCAGGGCCTGACAGGGTGCAGAGGTTGGACAGAGCCTCGGAACCCACTAGGCCCCCACTGGGGGAATGATCAGCCTGTGTCTTCTCTACTTGTGAATAGTAGTCGGGAGGGGGACTGCAAATCTGCTATAATGACCTCACGTTGGACAGAGCACAGCTAAGTTTGGTGCTAATTCTGCTTCATGTGTCCTTTCTCCTCCCTTTCGCTGGTCCCTCTGTTCTGTCTCTGCAGTCACAGCCAGCACATCACAACGTTTCGCCACCCGATGACAGGACAGGTGTCTTCAGACAACTTGGATTTTATCCTCCAAGAACAGTGAGTATATTTGTCTTTTACGTTCCAGGAATTTATGCATTCAATACAATATGAGCCAAAGATGCCAACATTGTATGATGGTATGACGTTCATGCGTATATTTTTTATTTTGTTTTTGGTTTATAACATTGCTTTGAAACACTTATGTGATCTCACCAAGGCTACAGCCAACACAATGAGCCCTTAAGCAATAAAATAGTTATTGTATTACAGTTGTACTAGTCAGCAATAGCCAACAATGTTTTTGGATTTAATTGGCTTTATGACACTGGCCATATGTGTAACACTGACAGTGTGATGTTTTTATGGTCTGAGCTGAAATATTTCTATATACAGTACCAGGTATTATATCAAAAGAAAAAGGGCTTTGTTCAATCTCTCAGGGAACTGTACTGCTGCTGACATCCATGTTTTCTGTTGGCCATTCTTAACCCTCTGTACACTAAGCTATTTCTGACCTTTACATGTTAGCTCATTTGGGATTTATTTTCTTTCCCACACTTCCCCATAAATATAACTACTGTATTCTTTCAGGAATTGTCCATGGGCGCTTTTTTTTAGAAAAGCTCTGTAAAGTGCTATAATGGTTCAGGCCTTCTTTGTCATGCCACTGTACAAAGCAATGACACACAGTGCTACCTGACAGTGCCAACACTCCCAAGGAGTGCATATTTTACACATATTATGAAGTACAGGAGGTGGAGGGCCCAGCATGTTCACAGCCACCTCTTCAGGCTGTTGTTAGGCTAAATTGTGGTCTATCAATACTAAAAAACAGATGAAATCAGGATAATTATTACCATGAAAGTGAAAACATACAAACAAAGTAACACACACATACACACTCTAATAATAATAATAATAGTAATAATAGTAATGACAATATAATAATAATATAATAAGATGCAGATTCTCCATCATCGTCACTACTTGGCAAAATAATTTCCAGTGCTTGTTGCATTGTCAGCATCTTTTTCTTTCCAAGTACAGTTGTTTTCCTTTAGTTTGGAATAGTTTTCATCGTTTTCTTCTATTATCCAACAAGCAGTCGCATCTGGGAATAAAATTTGTACATTTAAAAGGACTGACGGGCTTTCTGTATTCTTTTTCCCAGATCGCTGTCCTATTGGCTGGTAGAGCCCAGGACATGATGACATCACTTATAGGTGACGTTAAATCTGTAAACAAAAGGATGTACCTAAACCCAAAAGAAAGGCATCCTGTAGGATGAAATCTAGATGTGCATCAACTTGTGGACTCTATAGCAACGGCTGTGATTGACCAACAGATGAGGTGTCAGGATCTCTAGTTTCCAGAACTGTTCACGGCATGCTTCTAGCCCATGCCGTTCTTTTTAATGAGCGTTTGAAAAAAGAGGGTTAAATAGGACATGTATTCAAAGGATGTTTGTTCTCTGTTATGTCCATTGGAGACAGAAAGTCTGGGTAAATGCACTTTTTATGTGGCAGTCACATCCTTAAATAACCCTAAAAGCACAGTGTACAGTTGCACAGTGTAGTTATTACATAAGCCCTCCTATGTTCCCGTAGTGGTGTTGTGTTGTGAGTGGTGCTGCCATGCTTATTATTAAGCCTGTAGGAAGTGTCATCATCCTGAGTTGGATAAATAAAGAGCATTAAATTCAGCACAAAACAGAGCATTGTAAAAGACAGCGAGAGTTCTATCAGGTCAACTGGGCATCTGTCAGGGGTTATCTGCTCCGCCATACAGTAATAATTGCAATGAATGAATGTATCGTATTTCATTTTGAATAATTTGTCTTCTCTCCCGTTGATCCCAAACCCAAATATATTGTCTTGTCTAGATCAGACTTTTGTTAAGCTCTCTGGAAAATATTTGCACACCTGTACCACTTTGATATTAGATAGACTAGCATAGCAAATATCATAAGGATTGCTTGTAATGTTGCACTTTTTACCTCTTTGCTCTCTTTATTATCATAGTAAATACAGTGGTACATTGGTTTAGTAACTATTCTTATAATGGTAGCCAAAGATAGCGTTCATTCACTAGCATTACTATGTTGTTACATAGTTGTAGGTATTCCACATAATATCAGGCTTTTATTTGCCATAGCACAAATCCGCCAATTGTGGGACCCTACTTTGGAGATTTTTTTTTTACATTCTGAAATTGCAGGGAAGATAAGAACATTTTTTCTTTGTTTGTTCTGAAATTGTTATCAAGTCTCTGAGAGTTCAGAGTACGTCATAACAGAAGTTAGATGCGACGGGCAAGATTTGCTAATAAAGTTCTGCATTTGTGAAGCAATGTTTTACATAGTACACAATGTGCCACGTACCATGTGCTTGGTAATGATAATTGTCATTGCAAAGAAAACTCACAAGAGAGATATTATTCATCTGATTAAAAAAAACACATCTCGGGTGGACGGACCAGCACTTATTGGTAAACTGATAATAGTCAAGTTGGACATGATCTGATTAGGAGAGCAGAACCTGAGGCCCCTTGTGGTGTCTCGGCTTCTATTAGGCGATGTGGAGTTACTTTGCTTCCCTGAACTGGAGTGAGAAGGTCAGTCTACCCTTTTATTTGGGGAGGCTGAGGGTGAGAACAGTCATGTCTGGATGAAGTGATAAGATGACCGCCTGAGGAAGGAATAGCCAGCGATAGATCGCAGAGGGAAGAAAACAGATTTTCCTTTACTCATGTTCCACACTGTAGCTAAAGATGATTTTCTAAGCCACGATATACAGTTCTTGTTTAGACAGAAAGTTACCAACCTTGATGACAGTTTCAGCATGTAAAGTGCTGTTGCCCCTAAACCCACCCTAACCCGCAGCCTTTTTCTGCCGCTCTGTTCCTTGGTGCTCCTGCTCCTTTGTGCAGGGACTGTTTCACGGCCACTTTTTAAGCATCACTTAAGCTCTGACCTCACCCGAAGCGCGGGGAACGAGATCGATGCCGTCTGCATCTGAACAAAGAGTGACGGCCATTTGCAGCTTTTCAAAACACAGCGTCATGCTGAAATCACATTTAACACAGAGGCTCTCAAAATCCCTACCACTTAATTTAGTGTATTTTTTTTATTCAGCAGCAAGTTAGCAAGCATTTCCTAACAACAAAATTAGAACGTTAATTATGTGATGCTTATTATGTTATCTTTTAACCTTTTCTCTCTGTGTTCCTGCATCCATTTCTCTCCATTTGTCTCCCTCTCTCGTTATCTCTCTCCGCCTTCCTGCCAGCGTTGTCTCACTCCATTTATGTCACTTCCTGCCATCTCTGTCTTCCACAGTCACCTGCTTCACTTTTCTTTATTTACTACTACCCCCTTATGTCGCTCACTCTCTCTCTCTCTCTCTCCCTCTCACTATGTTCAGATGGATCTCTCTCATTAACAGCTGTGTGGGCGTGCTGCCCGGCTATCTGAGCCACTCTGATAATGTGTCAGCACCACTTGGGCTGTAACGCATGCGTGCGCACCCACATACACACATATATACATATATATACACACATACACGCCACACGAACACACACTTACACTCATACATTAACACAACCGCATGCACTTGCACATGCACCTACACATACAGTACAGGCGCTTACACACACTCACATACACACACACACTCACATTTACACTGACACCAAAAAAGAGCACAGCTCCAGTCATCAGTGTGGGTGTGTTTGTGTGTGACACTGTGATGTATTGCTGCACTATTGACACATTTATAGTGTGTTTGTGACAAACTAACCCACAGTTGGTGATTTTGTGAATGGACAGCTGTGAATCTTGTCTTTTTATCATTCTTGGCATTTTGATCATTGAAATATATTCTGGGGTTATATGAGAGGTGATGTTTATAGCAGTAACACCCGGCATCTCACTAACCACTACACCATGGCAGATAATAAAGGCATTAAACAAAAATAGATTATATTATATCATGTTATGTGAAGGAACATTGAGATACTGCCTTGGCAGCACCATGTTGTCAGGCAGTTTGTTGGCATTCCCTCAAAATATTATATTAGATCCACCCAAAGTTCATCTTCAAAATGTTTCACCTTGCCTCCTCCCAGTGGCAGAGAAACAGAAGTTTTGAAACTAAGTCATATTTTCAGGTTGTGAGAAAAACTGAATAAACGGAACCAAATATAGAATATATGATATTTATTTCTGGGTAGGAACAGCATGATCTTTTCAATTAAGGACTTAGGCAATTTTACCAGAGGTGGCCAGCATCATGAGATGATTTAGGCAAAAATAGCATTTTCCTCAAAAAGTGACTCAGGCCATTATTTTAGGAAGGTTACAATAAATTGTTGGGATTTTTGGATAAATGATTGATGATCACCATGGTCACTTATGTGATAAATTACCCTAATTAGACTGGAGTGTGAACACCATAAACCTCCCAGGCACTCGCCCTCCTTCATTGCCCTCTCTGTCGCAACAGCTTTAATTTGGAAAATGCGATCAAGCTACAATAACAATGGAATGGCTTGTGTTGTGTTGAGGTGTTCAGGTTCGGGCACACCCCCAGTAGCAAGCATACTGCGCTCTCCACTAACCACAGAGAACCTCTTTTCCATTTTAGCTTCATCTTTGATCATGTAAGCAGAAAAATCTAGAAAAATCATCAAAGCAAGGCAGACATTAGTTGTGTGCATCTGTGCACACCACACGTGTTTGTGTGTGTTTGCATCATTGTCTGTATCTTTGTGGCCATGCCTGCGTGTGTGTGAGTGAGTGCATGCCTTCTGTGGCTGTGCGTTTATGTTTTTGGACTGGTATCATGTGTCTCGCTCTCCAAGTTCGCTATCGCAGGGACTGCGATCTATAACTCATGGGACTGATCGACAGATCATGTAATCCAATCGAAGACTCTGCATTCACACCGAATGGCAGAGGAAGCTCCTGCCCCCGTGCAGGGGTATATGACCTTCTACCTTCCTCTTCGTCGGCGAGGAGGACACAGACAAAGTGGCAATGTCGGAGGACGAGCCCTTTTCCCTGGCTAGCGTTAGCGCAGGAGCTGGCCCCGTATGCACCGTCACCCCTCCTAGTGCTAGCCCGGCCCCCATACCCCCGTCGGTTTCATTCCCAGCGCATATCCCGTAGGAACCGCAGCAGAGAATATCCTTTGGGACCCGGACGGAATCATCGGACTCGTCCGAGTCTGTCCAAGCTTCCAGGCGAGCTCCAGCCAGCTGTCCTCGGCTCCGGCCTTGGCTAGGCTAATGGAGGCCGAGCTCATCGAGTGGAGCTGGCCGATTGGACCGCGGTAAGCGAGGAGACACTGGTGGAGCTGTGGAAGGCCATGGACCTTTCCCTCCGCCTCACTTGCTGCGCGGCCCAGGCTACCGGGCATAGCTTGGGTGCAAGTGTACCCTACATTGGGCCCTCTGGTTAAACTCAAATCAAATCAAATCAAATTTATTTATATAGCCCTTAATCACAATACAGTCTCAAAGGGCTTCACAGACCCACATTTCACTAAGAAATCAGCGACATCCCCTTGGTCTAAACCTCCAACCAGGCCAGGAAAAACAACTGAAAAAAACCTGACCTCGCTCCAGGATCGGGACAAGCTGCCGCTCCTGGACGCACCGGTGTGTCGACCTCAACCTCGACCGGTGCCTTCAACGAGGCAATGGGCCTCACAACGGCAAAGTTTGAGGAGGAAAAGAAAAGTTGGGAGGCCCTCCAGTCGTGGATCCCCCACACACCCCCCACCCAATTGCGGAGCGGCAGATGCATGGCGGAGACCAGGACACAGAAGAACGGCTTGTGCCCCCCTCCCCTCCTCATTCCCTTTTGGCAGCAGAACCCCCGGAGCTGGAACCAGAACGTGTTCCACCCCGCGGGGTAGACACAAGGGCAGCAACCACGATCGCAACGCTCCCAGGACCCTTCCGCAGCAGGGCCCCGCTTCCATGGAAAGCAGGCCCTGAACCCCAGAAAAAAAGCAGGACGTTTGTCCTGTCCCTTCAAAGCGTTCCTTTCTCCCTGTGTTTACGGCCGGAAAGCACACGTTTACAGAGGAGGAACGCATACTGTACAAACCATTTGCCCACATATGTGTCCAAGTGTTTGAACTGTGAATCACATGCCCCCCTCCCACATGCCCGCCACTATAAGTGCGCAGCAGACCTGCGTCATAAACGCCGGCTCGCTGCGCACGAGGCCCCACAGTACCGCAAAGCACCGTTTGAGTCCAATCACATATTCGACAATAAACCGTGCAAAACTCATAAACCCCGGAATCCCATTGTCTCATGCAATACCAGGGGGGAATTTTTATCATAACATATCGCCTCCGAGGCAACAATTGACCATGAGCAGTAGAGCTGCAACTAACGATTATTTTCATTATCGATTAATCTGTCTATCATTTTTTGATTAATCAATTTGTTGTTTTGTCAATAAAATGTCAGAAACATTTATGAAAAACGTGGAGCACTGTTTCCCAAAGCCCGAGGTGACGTCCTCAAATGTCTTGTTTTGTCCACAACCCAAAGATATTCAGTTTACTGTCATACAGGACTAAAGAAACCAGAAAATATTCTAGCTGGAATCAGAGAGTTTGGAAACTTTCTTCTTAAAAAATGACTCAAAATGATTAATCGATTATCAAAATAGTTGGCAATTAATTTATTAATTCATTAATCGACTAGTCGTTGCAGCTCTAATGACCGGGCACACGCCTGACCTATTGAGTGCCATGCCGGATATTACTAGGTCTGCGCTGCCACATGTCGTGTTTGGCGCGCAGATTTGAGTATACAGGTGCTACGGAAAGTATCCCACAAGCATTTTCCTCACACGTCCGCTGGCATGTCAGACACTCCAGTGGGGGGTACGTTATTATGTGGACCTCCCTCGGGTGATCACCGTACTGTCGCGTGATGGTTTACGGTCCCATGAGTAATAGATCACAGTCCCTGCGATAGGGAACGTCTAGGTTGCGAAGCCAACCATAGTTCCCTGAGGAGGGACCAGCTCTATTACTGCGCTGCGGTACGGTGCTCCTCCGAGGCGCTCAGCAGCCAAGAGAGGAAGGTGAGCTGCGGATATACCCTCGCGCGGGACGAGTGTGCAGCATCGTCGCTTCCTCTGCCATTCGGCGTGAATGCATGAGTCTTCAATTGGATTTCATGAATTGTCAATCAGTCCCGTGTGTAATAGATCTGGTCCCTTCTCTGGGAACCATGGTTGCCTTCGCAACTTAGACGTTTTATGGCGTCCGAGAGTGGTTGAAGTGTCGGGTCTTTTCAGCTCCTACCAGGTTCTTATCACAAGTTATTTTGGTGGAAGGAGATTGACTGCTGTTGTCTGGGTGTCAGTATGTGTCTGAAGTGGCTCTAAATTAGTCTGGCCCATAAGGCTGTCTGCTTTTCTTTTTTGGCTTCCACTGCAGCTCGGTGTCATTGAGGACCATGTTCTTTTTGTCTGTAATGCCGTCTAGTTATCAACTACTATTGAGATTTCCTTCAGCAAGGACATTCATCTCCAAATTAATACTTTCCTTCTCTCTATTTTTTTTGCTCTTTTTGTCTCTGTCACTCCTTCTCCTTCTCCTCCTCGTCTTTCTCCTTCTCTCATCTCTCCATGCTCATATATTACAGAACATTTTTATTCAGCTTCTCTACCACTTTTGACCTATCGCCACCCCCTTCCCCCAGCTCTGTTCCCTGCTCATTGATATCTGGCTCTGGGGTTGAGGTGGGGGGTGTCTATGCCAGCAATGTGATGACTTGCTGGGGCGCGGCACAGCAACGCTTTTGTTGACTGTAGCCATAGCAGCAGTGTGGATTTCAGGGGGTTAAAAGCCCAGATAAAATCACAGGGTGTAGAGGCTCTGTCCCCTCATTAAGGGCATGTAACACATGCAATTGAAGGCACTTGCTTGCAATTCATTTACAGAACATTATACAAAAGAAAGGAATTTTGCTAAAACTCCAGATTGCCAAACTACAATTAAGCAGTATTTAATGCATTAATGCACTAATGGAAAGAAAAGATGGCTAAAGAGAATGATATTTAAATTGACTCTGACTATTTAGTATTGACTCTGAGTTTCTGGTTAAATGGCATGAAAACAGCAATGTAAAATAACCAACCAACAAATGCCTACAGTCAGGTGGTTTGCTAATATTCCCTCCTTTATAAAAACTGATCAGGGAAAACTTACATTACGTACATTGTAGATGCTCAGAGGCAACATACATCTTCTTTTCCAATTTTTAGTTAACATATATATGAGGGAGGACTGACAGGCATTTCCTCCTGCCCATTGGAATTTGATTTTGTTGTTCTGGTTGAGTGCATTTATTTGAATATTAAAGGGGACATATCATGAAAAACTCACCTTTTGCACCTTCATTTGGGTCTCTGATAGGCCTACTAACACACACACTGTGAAAAAAGCCAGCCAACAACCCAGTGAGTTTTTTTGTTTTAGTTGCTCTGCCTCGATTGAAAAGTCCTAAAACACGCTGTTCAAGTTTGCTGTCACACCCTACACATTAGCATTAGAACCGCCCTCCATCTGAGTAATTCCACCCACGGCTAGAGCGCCAGCGAGTGGAGCCGCTGGAGCCCGCGGTGCAACACGGCGGTGCGGTCCGTGCTTCTGCGGGCAAAGTTCGAACAAACTTTTAAATTAGGCCTTCAGCGATTCAGCAACTGCATTGCATATTTCTTGCATCAAAATTTGTCCAGAAACAGATTTTCATGGACTGATAAGGTGGAAATAGTGAATGTTTATCTTAGAAGTGGGAGAAACAGTTCCGAGGTGGGCGTGGCACACGCACACGAGACACGCACACCCATACACGCACACTGAATCAGCCAGTCAGAGCCTGGAAGAATCGAGACACAGGTTAGAATGGCGAGAATGAATAATCTGAGAGGTATTTTGAGCAAAGACATGTTTTGGGGACATCAGAGACCTATATTAATCTGTTGAAAAGGAGCATGATATGACTCCTTTAAATTATATAGTCACATATCTATTTGTCTGGAGGCTGTGCAAGTCAAGGATCTCCCTGCACTGTGTGTACTTAACTTTGAGTGTTGGGCTGAAGTGTGGGCTGTAGTAGCTAACCTGCTGTTAGTAGGGTGTTTGATTCGTGTGTGTGTGCGTGTGCATAATATGCACAGCAAAATAGGATCTTGACGTAGGCTCAGAATTAAGAATTGCAAAAACATCCCACGTATCCTGCAGTGTGATTATGCTCTTTAGCCTCTGTTCTTACATGATTGCTGTGTATTTCCACCTACAGTAAAGACCAGGCCAGAGTCTGCACTAGTAAGACATAAATGCCAACCAATAGCTCTATTTCTCTTATCTCTGATTTCAAGTGATAATACTGTTCAGCAATTTGTGAACTTTAAATTTCTCTTCCTTGTCTTCCCTCTCCCACCCTTCCTTTGCATACTTCCCTGGTTGTCCTTTTCATCCCATGTTACACATTTAATTGTTTTATGACAAATTGGAGAAGTAACATATACACTGTTAGTGCTTTCAGACACGAGAATGCCTACGAATATCACATGTGATATAAGATAAGATGGTACTTTTTTAATCCTCATCCGCGGGGAAATTTGGTTGTTGCGGGATAGGACACAAGATAATGTGTATAAATTTCACAAGGCATGAAAAATGTAAAAACAACTATATAGAAAAAGGACAAGGTATAATGATATATTTCACTATGCTGATCACATGAACATAGGAGAATGAAGGCTGTTGATTGTGCTGTCGGTGTGTGCTTCTAACTTCTTTTAAATTGATTGCAAACATGATGGCTGCACTGTTTATGTCGATTTTTAAGCTTTTGAAGTCACTTCAAAGGCTCATAGCTGAAATGAATACGCCAGAAGGGTTTGACCACAGCCCATTGAAGCATTGCATTCTGGAAAGATCAGTGATGCCCACTTGGCTTCCCGCTTCGCACCCGCATCACTTCCTGTGTGTACTTCCATGAACCCGTCAACCTATTGGGTCACACAGCATTGTGTCCTTTGTTTGAGCAAACAGGATCGTTCAATTTGTCTCTCTCTCTCTATATATATATATATATATACAGTATATATTTAACATTTTTGTGGGAAAAAGAATGAAAGCGTCACATTATAGCTGTCTGAGTCACTTTTCTCGTTCCTGTCTCTCTAAGGGTATACACACACCACCACCGTCTGTAGTTTTGTGGGCAATCAGTAAAAATGAATCCATAAAGTCCATCTGTAAATCTGTAAAAAAAACAAGTTAGCAGTTAACACAACAAATTAGCAGTTAACAAGACAGTTAACACATCTAGATAAGAGCGAACATCCGATTTAGAAAAGTGGATGCTCTTTGCCACCTGCTGGGATGAAAGCCGCATCCATGACAAACTCAATGTAACTGTCACAAAAAAATGTCACTTCAGTAATTCTACAGTTGAATTACAAATGAAGCTTTAAACAAACACTTGTCACCACACAAGAACACACAAGCATTGTCAACACACACACAGACACAGTTATACAAAAAGAGGCATACATAAACAAGGCTTATGTCTGCCTCCAGCTGAAGTATACACACACAACACATACAGTACATGCACACACACACACACACACACACACACACACACACACACACACACGGCTCTATGGGCCCACATTTGTATGTACTGTACGTACATACAAATGTGGGCCCATAGAGCCATCAGCAGACAGCGGAGGTAAATACACAGAAAACAGTGAACTTTTTGTCCATGCACCTGTTGTAAATATTGCATACGGATCAATGCTGTAAATAGACACCTACATACTTCAAAGGTGTCCGAGTCAAAGCTAGCTTTGATTTAAATGCCACGCTGCCCCCCCACCATCCAAATACCCCCCTATCCAGTTCCACTACAAGCACGATCTTTCACACTTTTCCCTCCGGGATATCCTTAAAGCGGACTAATGAAGGTTCGTGATCGTATACAGAATAAAACAAGCTGTACTTGAAAAGAGAGAATTTGTTGAGAGAATTTGTTCTTTCCATACGCTTCAGACCGCAAAAACGAAGTCGCCTCAGAAAGTTATGTCCAAACCCGCTGCTTTTTATGGTATTCTATGTATGTATTGAAAAAAGCATTACACACACAAACACTGGTGTACCACCTCTTAGTCTGGAATCCATCCGCCCCGTTCTAGACAAGCTGATTTATTTAAAATATGGACACTTGCATTTAAAGTTCTCTTTCAATTTGGAATGTCATTGACCTATTTGTTAGCTCAATTTGAAAATGGCTTATTAATTTGTCTGCTAGCAAAGGCAGCTGAGTCAGCCTGCATACATTACAGTCGGCCTAATTGGAACTGCTCATCATTCAAGCCATCAATTCTACTTCCATGGTTATTTCCTGTGCAGTTGGCCAATTAGCAATCCACCACCACTTATTACCCTTTGTTTGGCTGTAACAGTGGTTTTTCTCGAAGATATCGCTGCACAGAAGTTCCAGAATGTCCTAAGAACAGATTTGTGTTGTATACTCCCGTCTTGTATGTACTGTATATAAATTTCTACACAAAAATGCCTTTTAATTCTAATTTCTTAGACTTAGACTTTCTCTGACACTCCCTCCTCCTAAACCAATCAATAATCTCCCCCCCTCACGTTGTCACATCGTGATGACATGTTATAATGCTCCTTTGCTGTCAGTAGAGGCAGAATTTAACACAGTCAAGCAGTAATCAGGGATGAAAACTCGCTTTTCGGCAAATAATAACATTTTATTATTGTTATTATTATTATTTTTTTCGTCCGAGGGGAACAACGTCATCCGCGATCGATTAACTAGTGGACTCGTTCAAGAGACGGTGTGATGCTGCATTCAATGAAACTCGGAAAACTGCCATTCGCTCGGAAGGTCCGGGTCGAGAGATGGCGTGATACACGACACTTTCTCAGTCACTCAATCCCCCCCCCGCTCTCTCTTTTTCACCATACATGTGTACACCATTCACTGAATGAATGTGCATGTGCGTGCGTGTGTTTGTAATAAGGGGGAGCCGTTTAATAAGTCTAATGGTCTAATACTGGTCTAATGATATTTCAAGGAGGAAATTGTAGTTTTTTTTAATCTTACTTTATCTGTCTCTCGTCACATCTCGGCCTCTACCTCCCTCTCTCCTTCTCTTTATCTATTCTCTGTAGCTAACCGCTTGTTTTTCTCTGGTTGTCTTACTGAAATCTCTCTTTATTTCTCTATCCCTCGCTTCACTCTGTCTCCGCCTCTCTCTCTGTACTTAATGTGCTTCATTGGAATGACCCTTACCGAAGCTTCAAGGTTATGTTTCTCTTTTCCATTTCATCCCTTTAACGTTTCTGGTCGCGTCGAGGAGTTCAGCTCAGATACTGAGACACAACCCCTCTAAGCTGTTGAAAGTCTTCTAAACAGAATCTGTAGTTAAGTGCTACAAAGAGAATATTTAATACATTTAATGTACGTGTCTTTTAGGTGTGTGGGTGCATGCGTAAGTGCATCATGCATCTGTGCCATAGTGCGTGCAAGTCGACATGGACGGGGTGTATCGTTGCAGTACATTATGTTGTTTTGCCTGTTTCACACTGTGAAATTAATGACACTCCAAAGGGAAACAGGCAGACTCGCCACTCTGAAAGCGATCAGGCGGTTTATCAGATTTACAGAGCAGCTTTGGCTGGCTGACAGTTAAACCTCCAATAAGAAGCATCTCAATTGTGTCGCCACGCAGCGGCAACACCAATAACAGGACTGTCGTCGTACGGAGAGAAGTCATCAGGGCTGCACTTGCATCGAGTCGGGATTTACTCGATTTATGTGCCCGCCTTTAGGAAGGTTTGTGTGTGCATCTTTGTTAGCCTTTGTGTTGTATCTGTTTGACCCTTAAACCCTTAAAACACTACAATGCTCACCATTTAATGTGGTGAGGACATACTGTACACCACTCAGGAAGAAAGATGGATGGGTCAAATCCCGAGCTCTGGTGCTGTGAGTCATCACACACATTTTACATAACCGTTTTCCTGATGATAGCTCACATTTTTTCATTCCAATATCGTCTCTATTTTCACGTTTTGGGAATTTCTGATTATATGGTGAGAAACTTACCTCAAAATGATCTCCGGGTCCCGGTAACCATGACGCTAACACATGTAAAAGGTATTTAATTTAGCCCCATTTGATAATTTGTTAATTCCATTTGAAAAAGCGGAAGCGCCATTGCTTTAACAAATACAAAATAGGGCAAAATTAAGGAAACATACACTAAACACACTGACACACACGCACACATTCTCATCCCAGCTTAAATCTTGTCCTTTACTGGTCACTTTACATTACAGTAAATTAATCCAATTCACTGTCTTTTGGACAATTGATGACTTACTTGGATATCCTATACACAATGGATAGATGGATTCAGTATATATGATTTATAAAATGGGAGGGTCTTCAGAGGTGTGTAATGTTCTGCTGTGTGTGTATTTGTTTGTGTCCAGGCCGCAGGGCATCGGCGTGATGTCCCACCCGCCAGGGGAAGTGGACCGGCCCTCCTCCAGCGTAGCCATCAGCGAGGCATCCACCACCGTCACCTCCTCCACTATAGACACCACCTCCGCCTCCAAGGTGATCCACCTTTTCATATCTTTCCACACTTGTGCCTGTCTGTACTGAGTTCAGCCCTTCTGCTTTGATAGAGACTATACAAATAAATATAGTTATAGGTGCAGTGTATAGAATTTAGTGGCATCTAGCGGAACGGACTTGGCAGAAATGGAATATAATATTCATAAGTATGTATTAATTAGTGTTTAATCCCATGAAAATAAGAATCTGTTTTCGTTACCTTAGAATGAGCCGTTTATATCTAAATGGGGGCTGGAGCCCTTCCACAGAAGCTGCCATGTTGCACCGCCATGTTTGTACAGTAGCCCAGAACGGACAAACCAAACACTGGCTCTAGAGAGGGACTTTCGCATTTTTCGCAAGTTTTGCAGCCACCGTAGATTCTCCTACATGGAGGGGAATTCAATTGGTTGCATTCTGCAACCTCACTGCTAGTGGCCACTAAATTCTACACATTGTACCTTTAAAAAAATTTTTTGGATAATAGGTAGAGTATGTAAATTGCCTGACAAATTTGAATATGCCTTTATTAATCCCTGGGGGGAAATTTGGGGAACAGAAGCACAAGCAAGAGAGAGTCACTTTTTGTTTAATTAAAGCTGGGTTCAAAGCTGAACAGATAAGTGGAATTTAATTGGAGCGGACCGTCACCGCCTGGCGTGCGCAGCAGAGTTTGTAGGGTGAAGATCACCCTGTGCGTCTCAGTTACAGTGGTTATGGGATATGGAGAATACTGTCTGTTTGCCTGTCTGCTTTGTCTGTCTACATCTCTTTACTTTCTTTTCTTTTTGTTTTTCTTTTGAAAAATAGGTATACTTTTTTTCATTTTGTGTGTGTCAATCAGACATGAACCAAATAGAGATGTCGAAAGACACACAAACAAACATACTCACTCGGCTCCTCTCTGTTGCACGAATCTCCTCCTCCCTATCAACAGGTGCCCCTGGAGACTGAGTGTCATTTCGCTCAGCCTTCAAATGACAGGACATCCATCACTCCTTTCCAGCCCCTCGCGACCCCCTCCCCCTGCCGATCACACACACACACGGTCCCCCCACCCAGTCCTTTAGGTGCTCCCACCTCCTCATCCACAGTCTGGATAAAAGCGCTACCCTCGGTCCTGCTCTTGACAAGAAAAACTCATACTAAATAAATAAATAAAATCAGCTCTCTGAGAGAGGATGACTCATCTGTCTCCTTTGTGTCTGCGTCGCTGCCATGGGGAGAATAATCCATATTTGAATTAGTCTCTCGCCCTTGCCTCCCGTCTTTCAGACAAAACATTAGAGGAAACATTACAGGCAGAACTGTCTTCATCCTTTACCTGAGTTGTGAGTCATTCCTCTCCTTGGAATAGCCCCGTTCTCCTCGGCAGTGCAGATTCATATTTACAGAATATGTGTTCGTACCCCACCAGCTCAGCGGCCTGGGGATTTGAGCTGGCAACGTTTAGGAGACAAAGTTTGTTGGTTATTTGCAGTTTAACTGCAATCTTCCTGTTGCTCACATCCTGACAGAAGAAACTTGTATCCAGCTTATTTAAGAAAACATTAATCTGTGCTGCTTTCCAGCACCACATATTGGATAATTATGGCAGTACTTGTGGCAAGAATTTGGGATGCCACTTTTTCACAGCCAATATTAAACCCTAACGTTTAGGTATCGATATATTCTCGTTGGCCTGGCATGTCGCCAGGCCAACGAGAACCCCAGCCACGCCAACAAAAATCTTTTTTAACACAGTGCCGTGTCTTCTTGTCGTCACTCGTCTCATTTGGTCCGGTTTGTTATGGTGGAGATAGCGGCTCCGGCTAATGCTGCTAACGGGGAACGGGACACGCTGTCTCTGCTTCTCCATGTCGGGGGGCTGCGTGTGGGGCTTTCGTCGCAAAGTGCGGGTTTGTGGTAGCCTGGGAACCAGACCTATCTGTGAGCTCATGAATCATTTGCTCTGGCAGATTGGTCTGGCCACCCTCTCATTCAAACCGATTTCCACCCGACCATTTTATGGTCGGGCCAATCACAATCTGGTTCCAGCTGGCTCCTCCCCGTCTCCCTGCCCTTCCCCGGCGGACTCTGTTCCCTCCACTGACGGAGCTGGGACAGAGCCCCCATCTCCACCCGTTCTACCTCACTCCCCCCAGCTCTGCACTCTATGCAGCCGGCGGGCTGTGGCCCACAGCCGGCGGGACAGACGAGGTGATTGTTCCCGGCCACCCCACCGCACCGCACCCCTAACCCTAAAAGACATGTCTAGGGTCTGAGTGGCATTTTTAAGAAGAAAAATAATTTAATTGACTGGACGTGTTTCAGTTTCTCATCTTTGCAGCCGAGCGTCACGGATCAGATTTTTCCGAATGTTTTTTTTTATTCCCGAAAACAAATAATTTTTTTAAATATTTGTACAAAATAAATATTCATAAAAACCCACTATTTGTGCTTCGCCGGTATCTCCACCCTATACTTTACGTCCTTGTCCCGGCAAAAATTACTGCCTCCATTCCCACACACTTCCATTCACAGCTGTTTCCGGAAATGATACTAGGTCGAGAGTGGGGAGATTTACAGAACAAGGAACATTGCGACCGGCTTCTGTTCCCACATTAAGCCAATACGGAACATTGGATTTCCAGCTTTCAGTCCGTGTGGGAAAGGGGTTTAACTAACCCGTCTTAGTCAAAAAGTAAAGAACGTTGGAATAGCAATGCTCTGGTGGATTGAAGCTGTGCTGCTTTAAATCCCCTCCCTCATCCGTCACAAATATCCTGATGGGAATGCCCCTGACTACAAAAAGTCGAAAAAGGTAAAGCTAACATAAACTACCATCTAAGCTGAAGCTCACATCATTTCACACAGCCACAGCACAGCGACCAGGGACCAACTAGAGCCAATGCCTTGGTTCAGGGTATTGGTAGTGTGAACCATTAGTGTGAACATGACATGCATCATGTTTTTAGGGTGTGCATGTGGAAAATACAGAAACTCCAGAAAGAAAGGCCCCAGTTGGGTTCAAACCCAGAACCTTTGTGCTGTGAGGCAACAGAGCTGTCCACTGAGCCATAATGCTACCATTAATGTGTTCTCCTCCCCAGGATACAATGTTCACAGAAAGTACAGACACCAAAAATTTGGTCTAATTGGAATGTCCAGCAGCCCGATGTGTCGGCTTTTGGTTTCGTACATTGTTTTTAAGTGAGAGAGCCATGAGCATCACCATGTTGAGCTATTGGAATGTCACGCTCATCTTCATGCAGCAGACGCTATTGTTACAGTTGATGAGTATTGGATCCAATACTTAGTCTTTAACTCAGCCCCCTTAATAGCTTAGTCTAATTCACACACTGCTTGGCATCTGAGATACATTACTCCAGAGTACCTCCTCTGTAGTTGTTAGATAAGGAGTAAATCACTGCTATGATACACTATGATTAACATTTTGTCCAATCTGGGGATTGAAACCACCAACCTGTGCTAATGCTGGTCCCAGTGCTGCGCTACCCTGAGTGAAACAAATGACATTGTGTCCGTGTAACAAATGGCTGCTCTGACTCAGAGCCAAGAAGATGGAGAACTGCTTTCCTACAGGGACCACAGAATCACCCCGGTGCCTAAAAATAGAGCAGTGCAAGAATACACACACACACACACACACACACACACACACACACACACAGAGGCACCGATGCAAATTCCCACACACAGATAAGAGACTCCAGTGCAGTGTTGGTGTTTAGGTTCCGGTGTGTCTAGACTGACTCTTCCTCATTATTCTGCGGATGTATTCTGCAGGCTTGTTTCGAGTATTGAAAATATATTATTGAATTAATGGTTAATCATTTTATTTTCCTTACTTTACTTTATTTAGGGGTGGGATGATAATTGGTTTAACTCAAGAGCGGGCTCTGTGGTTCTTATTCTCTTCCACACACCAACACAGGAAAGGCAGAGATGGCAGAGGCAGAAATTGTGCATTGACACACCGGTGGCAACGCTGCTCGACTCATTTAATCACAAATCACACCATCATTCACTTCCCTGTCCTAAGTATTCCTGGGATTTAGACCAGCAGTTTTAATGTGAAAACACAGCCATATAACACCTGTTTTTATTCTCACTGCATTGGCTACCGTCTCCTTCAGGGTTGACTGGAAAATCCCCCAACCCTTTCATCAACACTAATGCCATCACTATCACAAAACTCAGCCTGCCTCAACCTACACAGTCTGTTCTGATGCTTAGAGCTGGGATGTAATTCAATATTGACATTTATGCTCTGTAGGTGGTATCCTCAAATTTCGATGTCAACATAAATTTGAGGCAGTGTTGTAGTGTTGACACTGTTTTTACCTCTATATTAAAGCTAATATAACTTAATTTCTTGTAAAATCTTCTATGTTTCAGGGAATTTTATTTGAAAACCTTACATTACCATGTAATTCAGTGTGTTAAACGTGGCATTTTGTATGTATCAGCACATGACATGACAGGTGTTAAGAGGAATTTTGTGTGCTGTGCTTATATAATTTTTGTCTGCCCTTCAAGATTTAGAATTGCTTCCACCCATGTTGATGGTGTGTGTGTTTACAGGGCTCAAGGTCTAGTGGAAGGGTGCACAGTTTTGGGAAGAGAGAGCAATCCATTAAGAGAAACCCCAACGTTCCTGTGGTGGTCCGAGGATGGCTGTACAAGCAGGTACATACTGTACATGAACACACACACAGTTAGCACACAGATAGATGCCTTGCATTAAAAGGTGTATTGTTTGAATTAGGTTTTGTATTGAACTACTGTTTATACTGTATTTGTATAAATTGTATATTTGTATCAGTCCCAGTGGAAATACCTTGCTGCCTGTGCAGCACAAAAACACACATGTATAATATTTTAGCTACATAGTTCTGTAGAGATAAATATTTCAGCTGGTGATGCACCTCCAATTGCCTCCTGTATCAATAGTACAATGTAATTCTTTATGGGACCATTCTGTTGTGGGACCAGACACACACACACACACACAAAGGCACATATGTATGCACTTCTGCTGACATCTTTAGCTATAGAAGTCATGCGTAAATTAGTTTTTTATTTCCTATCCTCCATTTCAAACAACTACTCTTTCTTAAAAGACAAAAAGAAAATAGTTTTAAAAAGCCAAGGCAAGTGTAGCGAGCTATGAAACAAGAATAAACTATCACTCTATTTCTCACTCTTTTCTCTTTCTTTCTCGGTCTTTGGGCTGAAGTTGTAATGTTTTCCTATATGTTCTTTGCTGCCTCGTTATTTACACAAGGAAATTGTCGTTAAACTGACTGTAAATCACAATCAACTTGAGGAAATGTTCAGTAAAAGCTGACATTATTGACTGACTTTCTTTCTTTCTGCACCCCTACAGGACAGCACAGGGATGCGTCTTTGGAAGAGGAAGTGGTTCGTCCTGGCTGATTATTGCCTCTTCTACTACAAAGGTGAGTTATGCTGATGCTGCCAGGCCTCTCATCGAGCATCACTTACTTGATAACTCATAACAAAATATCAGTTATACACTGCCATGTTCATCTAATTTGCATGTCCACCAATTGGAAAAATAATTACATTGGCAATTGTTATGACTGACTAAAGGAGCTCAATGGAGTCTGTTTAAATTAGGATTAAAAGAAAACTTTTTTAAGGATGACAGGGTTATGATTATGGCCATTTTTCACATAAAAATCATAACAAAGTAAACCCAGGTGTAGTGCATAATATTGGGTCTGTTCAAGCCACAAATTTGCAGTGATTGACATCTTTGAGGTACTAACAGCCATGGCATTGGCCCAAAGAGTTCACTCCACTGTGTGTGTGTGTGTGTGTGTGTGTGTGTGTGTGTGTGTGTGTGTGTGTGTTTGAGAAAGAGAGGGGGAAGAGAGTCCAATCAAAAAGACAAGGGTCCACTATTTAGAGAATGTGTCCTTCAAAGCTCCTTGAAATATTTTTAACCAATTACTCCTTTAATGCCTTATCACCTGTCAGCCCCTCTAACACACCCTTACTGTACTTACACACTAAGAGATATACAAACACACAGACACACACGCTCATAAAATATAAACAAGTCACCAAGTAGTACAAACAGCTGACATTCACATAATTTATGTCTGTTTATAACTTTGCGGGAGTAACGGAATTCCACGGCCTCCGCACACACACACACACACACACACACACACACACACACACACTGTCACAATGTCCAGTGGAAAACCAATACC
>OMKR01104584.1:0-16241 GCA_900302355.1 Cyttopsis rosea | reverse complement strand
GTGCCCCCCCCCCCCCCCCCTATGGTTTAGTACGCACACACGAACCGCGGGTATTACGATATGCCTGTCATCTTCCTATAATTTCCAAAACGTGCTTATTGTGCTGCAGACATTGTGCACACGTACATTCAGATCCACAGAATATCTCTCGCGAACATTCTATCAGAAATTCCCCGGAGCCTATCAGCGCTCTGTATTCCCCGGAGCCTGTCAGCGCTCTGTATTCCCCGGAGCTTGTCAGCGCTCTGTATTCCCCGGAGCCTATCAGCGCTCCGTATACAAATAGGAGCTGGAGAAGAGAAGCGGAAACTAAAAACAAATATGGTGAGCGCCAGCGAGAGGAGAGAAGCAAATTTGAAGAGGCACCGCCGTCTTTCAAATCTGCTGTGTGGGAACATTTTGGATTCAGCGTTCAATACGATGACGAGGGTAAGAAGACCGTCAACAAACAAAGTACAGTCTGCAAGCATTGCTTTGCCACCGGCAGCTACAGGAGTGGAAACACTTCTAACATGATGTGTCGTTTACGTCGCCGTCACCCGGCCGTATCCCTCGCAGGTGGAGCTGGGGCAAGGAGAGTCCGCAATCTCTCGCTGCTGCCTTCCAACAACAATTTGCGACAAATTCAGAAAAACATAAAGAAATAACAAAAGCAGTGGGAGTATTCATAGCCAAAGATTTGCAGCCCTTTTCGGTGGTTACTGACTCTGGGATTTGGTCACCTGATGGAAGAATGTCCCAGCAGCAAGGTACTGTAATTCTCGAACTCTATGAAACATCACGGAGATAAATTGAAAACAAATTGACACAGACACTCTATCTAGCTCTGATAGTTGGACCTCCAGAGCAACTCAAAGCTACCTCACTGTGACGGTTCACCGTGTACTGGATTGGGAGATGGAGAGCTACGTGATGCGAACTCATCCCTTGTATGAGAGTCATACAAGCGCACACTTAGCCCTAGAATTAACGAATGCTGTGACTGAGTGGAAGCTAGAGTGACCAAATATCCCAGTCACTACAGATTACGCAGAGACACATTGTGAATGCCACCCGTGAAACTGATGGGTTTGGGCCCCACATCGGATGTTTTGCACGCATCCTGAACCTCGCAGCCAATAGGGCAGTCTCTCTCAAGGCAGTGTCCCGCCTCCTGTGAAAGGTCAAAAAAGTGGTGATTCTTTTTTCACCAAAGCACCACCGCTCACCAAGTTTTGCCAGTCAAACTAGAGATGTACGATATGTGGAACAGCAACCGGCCATCTACTCTGCTGCATTGGACAGGGCTGTGAAGAAGTCAGTCAAAGACATAGCCATGCTGACTGGCAGTGAACTGAAGCTGGCAGAAGAACTCATTCAGCTACTCAACCCCATGAAAACAATGACAACTCTCATGAGCAGTGAAACAAGTCCCACCTCATCAACGGTTCTCCCTCTAAAGACAATGACTCTCAAATCCATGACACCAGGTCCTGAGGACGGCGCCACCATCAGCGAGGCCAAGGCAGCCGTCACTCAGGACTTGGAGAGAAGATACGCAGACCCGGGATCTTCTAGACTACCTTCACAGAGCTACAGCCCTTGATCCAAGGATTGTCTTTTCTAGTTGAAACCTGCTGTGAGAGAGACTACAAGGATCTCATCAAAGAAATTGTGGAGCATGAACATCATGTATTTGATCTAATGGTAAATGATTTGTCATTATATGTGATGAGATATGTTTTTTTTGGTGACATATGTGTCACTTACACTTAATTATAATGGGTTATAAATATAATAATAACAATAATATGTTTGCCATTTTTCATCCCCTCCACGTCAGAGTTATTTGGGGAGCTTTTCAAAGTAGTTCCAGAGTAACAGACCAAGCCCCTTTCCAAAATGATTGAGGGGGAGGTCACCTCATACAAGGCAGCCTTCGTGTGGATGCTGATCCGTTGGCGTGGTGGAAAACAAACCAGTCAAAGTTCCCCCATTCTGCAAAACATGCACAACAGTGCCTCAGTGTCCGCTGTTACAAGTGAGAGAGTTTTCTCCACCGCTGGGACATTGTCAGTGCAAGCCGTTCTCGTCTTGCTTCAGAGAATGTTGACATGCTTAACTTTTTACAGAAGAACCTCAACATAGAGGAGTAGATATCGGGTGGTGGTGGTGCCAACTTGATGTTGCACTTTATGTTATTTTTACATCTAATATTTCCTATACAAGTATGTACCCTGTTTATTTAAAATAGAGAAGGCAAAACACCTACAGGTTGTCAAAGCTAAGAAGCACTTTTTATTATAATGATTTTCTCCCCTTGATTTCATACAGAGACAGAAACCAGGCCTAGTCAGTCATGCTGCCATTTTTTTGAATGGAATTTATTTGTCTCTAGGCAAAATAAGATACCGAAACCGTACCGTTACCGTGGCCCAAAAACCGTGATACATACCGAACCGTGGGCTCACTGTGCCGTTGCGTCCCCCGATTCAGTTCAATTCCCCCGGTTGAATCTGCACGGTATTCTGCCAAATCTTAAAAAGACAGATGCATTTGGAGCCCCATAAGTGTGAATGGTGTGTATCAGTGTGGTGGAATAACCCGTAGCTGAAGGAAATCAAATATCAATGCTGAATGATTTTGAATGATGGGAACTAACATTATATTTATAACGCTTGGGTTGAAACCTGTAACACTCCAGCCATTGCTCTCGACCGAGGCACTGCAGTTTTCTCCCAGACGTCGGACTATAGGGTGAGGACGGCCGCCACGCTTTTCTGTTCCTGTTGGAGCAGCTGTGCACTGCTGAGCTGGGGGGTTAGGGGGGACTGGGGGAAGAGGCAGCGTTCTATGTTCTTTAACGTTCTATTTTGTTTTATCTCCACATATCTCCATGTGCATTTTAACTGTGGGATCAGTGGGGATGAAAGCTGTTTGCCAAATCATCTCACACACCTAAACGGGGGAAAAAAAGAGTCTTTTTTAAGTCTGCATCAAAGAAAAGGGGAATTATTCCATCTGACAGCCGCGGTCGGCACATGAATCCTTGAGGTTGTTGAGCGAGCTGAGAGGAGAGTGACAGCTCATGTCAGTTTGGGGTAGGATATTAATTCATTTATTTATTTATTTATACAAACCCTGTTACAGTGATTACATTTTCATCACCTCCTCGAGCTCCCGCGAGCCCCCCCGTGGTTCCATGAAACTTGGGCAACATATCGGTTTGCCAATGCAAAGTATGCTGTTAGCGTAAAAGTTAATGGGAGAATTCAGAGGGAGGTAAAACTAAAAAGAAAACCTTTTCTAAAACTGACTGAAGGTGAAATGAAAATACCTCTTTGAAGAACAAAAACACAGAGCGCCCTCATGCTTCATGAAAATCAATATTGCCAAGCCCTGTTTTGTTTTTGTTTTTGTTTTTTTTCAATATATAGTAATTATTCAGGTTTAGTGAGTTAGATTAGAGTTTCTGGTTGAATGCAATAGTTTTATTAGTAGAGGATAAAAGTGCAGCGCAATGAGGAATGAGGAACTTCTGATTTTCCAATTTTTTTGCAATCATAAAATTGCAATAGCAACCTATTTTACAATCATATACATTATTTTTATAATGGCACCGGAAGTAGCCGAGCAAAGGGACCGAAAGCGTTGGAGCAAAG
Organism: Cyttopsis rosea; assembly: GCA_900302355.1. Lineage (NCBI taxonomy): Eukaryota > Metazoa > Chordata > Actinopteri > Zeiformes > Parazenidae > Cyttopsis > Cyttopsis rosea. The sequence continues at coordinate 12,600 of OMKR01104584.1, read as the reverse complement.
CCCTTTGTGACATCATCATCCGATACGGTATACAGTATATGTGGAGGTTTGACTCTGAATGTTCCGAACCGTCAATCGCAGTCTGGCTGAATACACATGCGCCGGGTCGAGACGAGAGACAGCAGCAAGGGATGCTGCGTTCCTTGGGAACCCGGAAAACTGAAATTCGTGTCGATAGGAAGTGATGCTGAGTTTCACGGGAACTCGAAAAACTTCATGTCGGTAGTTCCAAGGTCTGTTAACATGGCGCTTTTCCACCGCTGTGCTCAACTCCATCAGGAGAACGAATTGCTGCGACTAAACTGGACCCAGTGCATTGCTGCCTGCATCGTTATTGATTATTATTGTTATTCTCCTAGCCATTATCACCGGTCAAAGTGCCTAGCACTCAGAAACCGTCGAACCCACGGACACAAATGAATACGATTTGTATTCGGGGTGGTCCACACATTGTGGTCCAAGCTCCCCCGGAGCCGACGTACTGAGCGAAGGGACCGGGGGTGGTGAAGCGCGGAGCTTTGTGACATCATCATCCAATATGGTATATATGTGCAGGCTGGCTCTGGGGGAGCTCTTGTATGGGGCGCGCATCCATTGGTGTGTATTGGTTGCAGGAGAGGTTAAGAATCTCTATAGGGCTCATAGTGGAACCTCGTCTGACTAGTTTACAGATCGATATTTGGTATGAACAAAAAACTTTACAACAAATTCAGATAAACTGGCAAATATAAAATAGAAAGACTTAATTCAATACGATAATAAATACTGTAATACAAAGAGTTCTTTCTGACAGGCCCTGTTTACACCTTCCATTAACATGCATCTCGGGAGACCCGATAGCAATCAGATAGTACGGCTGTTCGCACTTGGCATTAAAATGCGTCTCCACATGCGTCTCGAGAGATCAGATCTCACTTCCCCGCTCTATGTGCAAATAAACACGTACGTCATTTCAGTTTGCAAAGACCAAATGTGAAGACCTTGGCCTTGACCTTTGCCGGTCAAAATCAAACAATAGGCCTACACACTGAAACGTGACACTTTTGGTGCCATGTGTACTGTATTTTCTTACTTGTATGGAAAATTAAAAATGTGAACATGACTCAAAGAATTTGAGTGGAGTTTTTAATTTTAGTGTATGTTTTTATTTTAGATTTTTTTTTTTTCCGTTGATTTCCTCCTTGTATGAAACAACATTTTTAAACACAAATGAGTTAAGGGACTGTCCCGATCACTGTGTAATGGAATGAATGAAACAAAAGCCCCGTGTGTCCTGAGCCGTGTGTCCCGAGCTCTATGGGACTTAATTTAGTAGAAACTATATGATTTTGTGGAAGTACTTTACTTGTAAATAATAAATCCTGCACTTCTGTAATGGGGAGATTGTCCCGACCAGTCTTAATATGACGCCAGTGGCACACGAATGAGTACGTACTTCTAACCTACGCGGAGCACGTCAATGTGGTTCAATGTGGCCCGGGAGGCATTGGGTGCGTTTACACAAAGACGCATGTTAATGCCATGTGTAAACAGGGCCCGTTAGAAAGAATCCTTACTATTATAGTATTTATTATCGAATTATATTATATAAGTCTTTCTATTTCATATTTGCCAGTTTATCTTTATTCGTCCCAAAGTTTTTGAACGTCTTCAGGTGTAAACGGGCTCACCGTCTATAAGGGCTCCAGAGAAAGGGTTCACACCAGCCGTGACTCGCAGTTCACAGTTAGATGTAAATAATGTAGGTCCTGGCGGAGGAAACACAACACCCACCCTGCACTTCCACCTCCACCGCCACCTCCACCTCGTGGGCAGAGGATCACTGTTAATAGGCCTGCGAGAGACTCATTATTAATAATTAATCATACAGGGAACACCATTATCAGATACGCAGTCAGAGAGAAGCGCTTCATGGTACCGTGCGCTTTGTTCTCCACGTAACACTCACAGCAGTTATAATACCCGACTGTATCTCTCTCTCTCTCTCTCTCTCTCTCTCACACACACACACACGCTCTCTCTCTCTCTCTCTCTCTCTCTCTCTCTCTCTCACACACACACGCTCTCTCTCTCTCTCTAATTATAAGGATTGTGTGCATAACAGCGCCGTGACATAAGCGAGAGAATTTAGAGAGAGAGAGTGAAAACGGAGAGAGTAAGGAAATGTATCTTATGTATAGGTTTGTTATTATAGGAGTTGAGGAAGTTAGGAAAAGATATGGCCAACATTCGGTGGTGCATCTTCCTCTAAATCAAATCAAATCAAGTTTATTTGTATAGCCCTTAATCACAATACAGTCTCAAAGGGCTTCACAGACCCACATTTCATTAAAAATCAACGACATCCCCTTGGTCTAAACCTCCAACCGGGCCAGGAAAAACTCCCAAAAACCCTTTGGGAAAAGGAAGAAACCTGGGGAAGGGTGCACAGAAGGAGGAGTCCTCCTTCCAGGACGACCGGGCTGCAATGGATGCCGAGTGGGCGACAGTATTATGAATCATACACAGCCACATACTTCAGAGCGTCACAACAATACGAACCTTGCAGATGACACTGATGTTCCTGGCCAAAGGGTCGGGGCAGATGAAGGAGACGCCCAGAGGAGCAGCGTTGGAGTTGTAGAACTTACAGGCCTGGAGAAGACACGGGAGAGGACGGAACATTCCTTAGGAAGCACTACATTGCGGCATTTCTTCCAGCGGCTAATCTAATGCCAAGGATAGTGTGCTTACGTTCACATCCACCCCCTTGACATGGACTGCGGGGTTCAACGGAAGGCAACAACTGATCCCGTGTTCAAAAAATTTATTAAGCTTCCACTTTTCTCGCTCCAAAACCTCCTATAGCAAAACAAAACAACAACAAATAGAAATTACATACATACACTTCCTACCACACGCATCACACCCAACGTCGACGACCCACGGTTAGAGGCTTCCAGTCTGACCGGACAGGTGAAGACAGCTGGATGATGAAGAACATCTCCCTACCTTGCGTCGGGTCTTGTCTGCGGTGCGAACCTTCTCCGCTACCTGTGTGAGCAGCGTGACCAGCTGAGTCTCCTGCTCCAGTTCCTGTCTCAGCGCCGCCCCGCAGCAGTGCCTGAGGGCAGCCTGGACCTTACTGAACCAGCTCTGGTAGTGGGGGGCGGTCTGGGCGTCCAGCAGGAGCCTGGCAACAAGGAGACAAGGAGTGGAGGGAGAATGACACGGAACAGATTCAGAAGATGCTCGCACACTGACACACAAACACTCACAATAAATCTAATTACACATTATTATAAATAAAAGTAAAAGTCAGCTTGCATCCCTAAAACGTATGGATCCACTAGGAGTAAAGATTCAAAATACCCTAATGTATGTCTACTTCATTAATTTATTATTAATTATTAGAATTCAATATTGGAAAACAAATGTGCCCCCCCCATGGTCAAAGGGGTACTGCAAATGGGCTGACAAATTAATGGAAAAACACTGTATTTTTCTTTAAAACTTAGATATAAACGTATGGAACACTCCGAGAACAAGCCCGTCTCCCGTGTTACTTGGATCTGGGCCGCAAAGTTGTGTGAGATTTTCAAGTGGCCGCGAGAAGGTTGGAGCCGCCGCTCTGCCGTGCTACCCCCACTCCAGCTCACCAGTAGAGCTGCTGAGCGATCCTCACGCTCTTCAGAGATCTGTCCAGCAGCAGCATGACCAGCGGCCCGTCCAACTCCCACTCGCTCTTCAGAGCCTGGTGGACGGAAAAACACATCAAAATCATATTATTTAGAGTGCGATACCCAATGTCCTCTGTCTATGTGGGTAGTAACTATGTATATGCACTCAGTCACATGTACTTAAGTAGTCTTCTGAAGAAATTGTACTTTCCTGAGTGGATTCTGGAGTAGACACTATTTGAATTTACATGAGTATATTTGTAAAACAACAACGTTACCTTTTCTCTGTCTCTACATTAAAAAATATTTGAGTATATTTCTCCTCCCCCTTTTCTCCATTAGGGTTAGGAGTCAATATGACTAAATATAAGCAAAAGTATCATAGTACTCTTCCCATCTCTGCATATGATAAATAGAAGTGTAGCTGATCACCCACCAGTAAAACTGAATATTACAGTAGCAGTGAATACCAATTATTTACCTGGACTAATTGAGGCAGAAAGTCCTCCAGTTCCCCGTCTGAAACCTGCTCAAAGTACCGAACGGCCGCCCTCCGCACCACGGGGTCATGAAAACTGCATAAGAAATGATAGAATATCAGATTATTTATTTATGCAACATTATCACAACAACTCACTGCAGGTTTTTCTGTGTGAGACGGCTTCCAGCTCTGCAAAATGCAAGTCTGCAGAACTAAATTAGGATCACAGATGCAGAGGATCGGGCACAAACACTGTCCTTCAAACTCCAAGATGAGGTCTGCACTGTGCATCTGAACATCGCACCAGTATGGATTTCACATGTGATACTTACGGAATAGGTTTAGGGCCATGAAGAAAGAATAGAGAATAAAATTGAAATATTGAGATTAAAGTCATAATACATTTCGAGAATCTCCCGTGCATTATACCAACAAAAGTCAATCTCTGACTTTTCAAAGAAGAGTGGAACCTCTCCTCGCTACCTCTCCCACCTGTCAGAGAGCAGGAAGAGCGCCTCCTCCGGCATGTACAGGGGCCAGTGCTCCACCACAGTGTAGATCTCTGCCAGGTCCTGGGGCCGCCAGGAGGGGGCGCCGCCCAACAGCAGGTGGAGGAAGGTGCTCTCCCTGTTGGCAGAGTGGCACTTGCTCCAGAGGAACGCCTTCTCGTTCTCCGACAGGCTGGAAGGGCGGCAGTCGCCAATGGGATCAAGGACAAAAGCAGAGAATTTTAAGAAAATCTGAGTGTGTAGAATAGTTAGTAGAGTAATAGTAGAGCGGTGTTGTATAGTGGAACTGGATTGTGTATAAACATCTTATCAAAGCACTAATAGTCACGCCCAAAACATCGCCACGTTACTGATATCGAGGCGTTATGTATAAAACACATGATGGTTTGATTTGTCGGTATTGTCCAGCACTACCAGTCACTCTTCCAGTTTCTGTATTTCAAGGTTGCTCGTCGCCTCGTTGTACTCACAAGCAGAGGCAGTGCTTCTTGGAGACGACGGACATCTTTTTCTGCAGCTCCTCAAAAGGTGGACTGAACACGACCGACCCCGGCCAAGCGACGGGCCTCTGGTACTTCCATTGACACTCGTTTGGGAAATCCAGCTGACGGAAGACAGGACAGGTTCGCTATTGTTAAGTGAGGCTGTGCTATGAACTGTTATAAATGATGGAACCAACATTTAAATACGAAGGCCTGCCCCTGGGTTGAAAAATATCAAACTTATCCTTGATGTGTTGTTTGTAGTTCAGCCACCAGGGGGCAGTGTGGGCTACTGACCTGCAGTATGATTCCAGTGGCCTGTCTGTGGCTGTCAGACAGGGAGGGGGAGGGGGGGCCTGGAGGCTCAACCAGCATGGACATACTGAGCAGGACCGTCCCACTGTGCAAGGCCCTGTACAAGTGCACACACACACACACACACACACACAGTTCATGTAATCTTAACGTCTTCCTCCTGACGTTGCTGCTGACCTGCTGCTCTGATTCATTCACAGGATTTGTTGATGAACGAGTGTAGAAATAGCCTTTCCTGTACTGGATCTGCTTCAATGATGTGTACTGAGCACTATTTATATTCCTGCTTCTCAGAGGAAACCTATGCTGGCTGCTGTAGAAGCCTTATAGAGCACTGTGATGTTTTAATACGACCGTGTATTGTTCAATTATCAGCAGGCCTCATGCACTATTTTATCGTCAATCATCAATAATTAATTCAAATATACAGTAGTAGCGTGTTTCATGAGAATCTCAGCCATCTACTGTGGTTCAGTTGTTTGCGTCCTGCTGAAAGCTTCAGCTGAGCTGCTGAGATACATTTCTTTGGAACAAAACTCAATCATGGCTAAATCATGTTTAAGTGAATAATATACACTGTCGAATAATTGTAATAATTTGAGCAATAATTCAAGAGAAATAATGATTGAAAATCATTTGCAAAGGAATGATCGCGATCCAGTCTGAATAGATCATAATATACAGTATATATTTTTTAAATGCATTTTGCTTGTTTACTTTTTTCGTCATCATTATTATTGTCATTATTTTATTGCATTCTATAAATGTAAAGCACTGAGCTGTATGATGTGTATGAAAGCAGAACAACATTATTATAATTCTTGTTATTATTATTACCCTTTACTGTAAAGTGGCAGCATGGCCCAGCGCAGCAGCTCCAGGGGTTTCCCCGGCTTGGAGCCCAGGAGACGGAACGTCAGCATGGTTTCATACGGAAGCTGGTTGACCATCACGGGGAACACCATCCTGAAAGAAAATCTATCAATTTAAGAACATACACCGACAGCCTGGATTTACTGACTTACTGACAGTGGATTTCAACACAGCTGTGTTTTTTTCATCCCTCCCTTACATTCGGTTGCACTGGATCTTGTTGCCAAGCGACAAGGCGGTGCTGATGTTCTCCGAGACGCCCGGCTCGCAGAGCTTGTTCCCTCCGTGCGACAGAACACAGGAGATGGAGAAGTATTCAAAACTAAAAACAAGAGAGAGGTAAAATACCCAATTGCGGTATTAAATTCAAATTAATCTGTGTGTTGTTACATTGTTTGTGTGAGTGTGTATGGGTGTGTATACAGGTATATATGCGATTGTGTGAATGTGTGTGAGAGTGTTTGCATATGTATGTATGTAGGTGTATGTATGTATGTATGTAGGTGTATGTATGTATGTATGTAGGTGTATGTATGTATATATGTATATATGTATGTATATATGTATGTATGTATATATGTATGTATGTATGTATATATGTATGTATGTATATATGTATATATGTATATATGTATGTATATATGTATGTATGTATGTATGTATATATGTATATATGTATGTATGTATATATGTATGTATGTATATATGTATGTATATATGTATGTATATATGTATGTATATACAGTATGTGTGTTCTGACCTGAGGAACCAGGTGGGCTGCAGCTTGTACAGAGCAGCGATGTTGAGCTGCAGAACGTCCTGGTAGAGCTTCACGTCCAGGGTCAGGGGGTTCCGACAAACCTCCTGAGCTCTGAAGCTCGACTGGAAGTTGTCGAAGAAAACCTGCAGCACTTTGACCAGCGCGTGGTGCAGCATGAGCAGCACTGGAAAGAAAGATTTGAGAAAAAGAGATAAAAACTCATAGCCAATGAGAAAATACTGAATATTATTACCAGCCTTCTGAGAATTTCTTCCTGTAATTGAAACCCCATTAAAACCACATCATACCAACCAACATGCAAACACTCCCTCTCTCTCTCCATATATATATATACACACACACACACACACACACAGACACACACACACACACACACACACACATAGCTTTGTACTCAAGTCTCCCAAACTGAACTCACCATTCTCACAATCGCACATATCATCATGACTCTGAAAGAAAGAATGAAGGAAATGCTGTGTGAGTCCTGGATGGAATGAGGAGGTGGAATGAACGTACAAGACTTCAACCACTTGACTGGAATTTAAAAGGTGTGTGCGGTAAAAAGCAGCCTGTGTCTTTAACCCCTTGGCTCGTACCAGAGCAATCGGTTTGACTCTGTTGAGCTTTCCGATGGCCTCCTCCAGCTCCAGGTTCGAGAGGCCGTACAGGAGGCTGCAGATCGTACGAACCTCTTCCACCAGCCGGGAGACGTTCAGCCCGTACTAAACCCAGGGAGACACCACACTGTCAAGGTCAGATTCCAAAAAGCGGTGAAAGCTGTATTTTCTGTTTTTAGGTCTCAAGATTCTCACAACAAGAGCAATAAGAGTGTGACAAATCTTTCTTCTTCTTGCAGATATTCCACATTGCATATTGGGAAACTTCATGTGAATTTGAGCATCGGCTACTTTTATTACATCAGAGTGCGGAGGGGCCTCCAAATGGATTATATACTGTAGAAATTATGTTATATGTCGAACTACATTTAAAAAAATCAAATATCAATATATCAGTCCTAGAAATGTCCCATTACACTGTTTGCCTATCAAGTGACCCCATGTGGGGCCACGACCCCAAGGGTGAGAAACAGTTCAGTCCAGTGGTTGCTGTTCAGTGCAGCTAATGCCCTGACCTTGCTCTTCACCAGCACCTTCACCTCCTTCGTGTAGTTGCTCAGCACTTCCTGCAGGCCCAACCTGCAGCGGAAAAGCAGCGACAGCAACACAAAGCGAGGAAAACACTCAGACCTCCGACAGGAAACAGGAAGTAAAGGCAGCTGGCGGCAGGAGAGACTAGTTACTAGTTTCTCCTGAACTGCCCTTCTCCATGAAAAGGGAAGACATTGGACGACCGGGGAAGTAATTGTACCTGGAGATGTCGAAAACGCAGGAAGAGCCGATGTACTTGTAGAGATGAATCGGGGCCTTGTCGTCTTCCACCTGAAATATTAAAAAACAAACAGTTCACAGGTAACTTGATACACACTGCAGTCGTGCAATACCACAGATAATAGTAGAATCTACCAAATAATGTGAGGAATCTCTGTCTTTCTGTTTGTATGTCCTGCGATTATCTCGACAACCGCTCATCCGATCTACTCCGCACTTGGCCGGTGTGTTGCTGGGAAGCCCAGGACGTGCGGTGATGCAGGTTGGACACGCGACACAAGTAATATTAATTAACTTTGATTCATTTTTGTCAGAGTTGCCAATTCATGAATATGGAATCCAGAACTACCGGTATGTCACAAAGAAGAAGGAAGGATTCCGAACAGGGCGCTGCAGGATGGAAGGAAGGAAGGATAGTAGAATGAAGTGTACTAGTTACTTAGTACTAGTGCACTAGTGAAGATAAAGAAAAAAATCAAGCATTGTCCATTCAATAAAAATAAGTAAATGTTTTACTATTAATTTCAGATGAATAGAAATTGTCATTAATAGAGACATTTCACGATTACGATGATCCCTCAGCGAATTATTTTCAATAATTATCTCTCTTGAATTATTAGTCTTGAACTACTCCAAGCAACTGAGGAAATTATTCTCAAACTACATATTCATTCATTTTTCAATAAATTCCTGAGGTGGATTTACCCTGAGGCCCCTGCCGACAAGACAGTGATTATTATCACTTTTATCACAATTATTATCACAATTATTAATATTCTGTTTTAAGATCATTTTAATACAATCACAACAATCACAACCCTGTAAACTAATTGAATGAAGAAATTAAACTTAGACCTTTTTAGCTTCTTTCAATGAGTCTGCTAGAAAGGAAACGTTGTTTCCCTGTCGCTGCCAAACACCGGTGGTGACGTGACGTGATGTGTAAACAGAGCAAAGTTGAGGCATCGGGGTGGAGGTTTTCACAGCAACAATAACCCTGATAACAACCATTTGGCTCAGAGCCACGAGCAACACCGATAATGGAACCGTGTGCCCCTCCCACTGGTAAATGATCTGCAGACTCACGTCTCGGGCCAGCCTGTATTTCAGATCGTTGGTGTGGAGCAGCCGGAGAGGAACCTCCAGGTTGAACTTGTGGTAGATCCGAACGCTGTCATGATTCCCCAGCAGCTCCTCGCTGGGGAGGCAGAGGAACAGAACAGACACAGCACTTTAGGGAACTCTAAACTAAAAAATACTAAACTGAAAACACCACGTTATGTTTGAATGGACTGTCCACATCCTTGTAAATATGCTGTACTTTTGCTTTGCTTAACTTAAGCCAAATATTATTTAGGAGACGAGAAGGTAATGGATATTTGGAGAGTGGATCGGGGTTGGTTTTCTTTAACCAAGTTGTGACAGCAATGAAATGAGAAGACTTACTTTTGGAGATACTCCTCAGAGTCGCACAGTTTGAAAACATAATGCTCACTGGTCTGGACAGGGAGCTCCAGGAGGTCGAAAATGCCTTTGATCAGGCTCTTGACTGTCCTGTTCACTAGAGAAGAGATTGAATTGCATATATTTAGGATATTCTGTGTATATACAGTCTGTGCTGGGGGTCACGTGGGAGCAGTACATAAGGGTTGTGAATATCTTACAGGAGGTGGGGAAGGGCAGCGGGTGACTTTCCCAGTCGGCGACAACGCTGACGGTGATCTCAGCTTTCTGCACCAGCGCCGGGTGGATGTAGGACACTCGGCTCCACACCACGCCGGCGTTAGAAACCCTGTCGCTGTGCTGGTACCTAGACATCAGCCTGACAGACCAGGCAGGAATGAAGAGAAACTAGTTTTCAAAGTGAAAATGAAAATGTTGCAGTAATAATTTTCCATTTTGACAAAAAATGATGTAAAATAAAATAGATTGAACAGAAAAGAATTCCATTGGAAACAGATTTTTTTCCCCAGCAGCTGGATTTACCCTGGTTTTCACTCTTAAACAGCACATTTATTTTCTCCAAAGTTTGCCTTCTTTTGATAGATTGAAATTGAAGTTTTTATCTTGGTCACTTGAGGTGGTTTTACAGACAACAACTGGCTAAGCTGTTCTATACTTCTTGCATGTGCCCGATCTTTGCATTCTTGCTGCGAAAGGCGGACCCTGCCACCAACAATGGAAACAGCATAGAGAGGAGCACATGCGACATCGACACTACATTGAATGGCTGTTTCTGAATGGAAATATTATCTCGCCGGCTCGTGTCTTACTTGGACGTTTCTGCGGAGAATGACGCAAGGCTTCTGGTGCTGCCCTGTGGAGTATCTATCAATTTCACGTTCCATATATCCTGCAGGGACACACACACACACACACACACACACATAAATCCCACTTTCAGTTGAATTAAAGCATTTTTTAATAATCATTCGTTTCATCCCATCATAATGGCCTCTTTGTTTCCCCTCAGAAAAACGAATCCTCACATGATTGCCTATTTGTGTGTTGGAACGGTTGAGCTTGATAGAGGACACGGTCAGATCACAGGAGAACCTCTTCTGAAGGCTGCTGGGGGGCGGCCTCGTCCTCGGGGGTAAAGGTGGAGGCACAGGGCCCGGATGAGGAGGGGGCATTCCTGAACTTATAACCCTGGGATGGGGGGTGGGCTGGACCCGTCCTGAAGAGGACGGGAACCGCGCCAAACCTGGGGCGTACTCGAAAGCGCCCCCCTCGTCCTTTTCCAAAAAGACGCTGACGTAATTGTCGAGGTCTCCTCTCTGGGCGTCCTCCGGCAGGGGCGTGGGCAGCCTGTCGTCCCGTCTCTGGATGGACTCATACTGTCCTTCAGAAGGATCCATGACATGTTAGGAGTGAGAGCTGCGCACGTCCTCCACGTCCAGGGTGGTTCACTCTCGCGGCTTCATGGTTATGGCTTCATGGTGCAGCCGCGGTCTGCATGGGACAACACAAAGGGTGGGGGCTGTAGCAAGAAGGCAGTTTCAAATCTTGAACGTTAGTGGACTGGAGGATGGATGTTGGTCTAATAATTAACAGATTTCCAAATGTGTGGGACACTGACTCAACTCCGCAGAGCGGCTGCTGTAGAAGTTAAGCATGTAGACTACAACTAAAACCCAAAACATTAAACCTTTTACTAAACCATTTACACACATTCCCAGAAAAAAAAAAGCAAGAATTTTTCAGTTTCTGCTCAGCCAGGACTTTGCTCCATGTGAACATGATTCAATGGCAAGACATTGAATAAACTAACAAAATACTTTTACTTCTGGTCAGTGTCTCCAAATCATTTTCTCTCCGACACCAGACATTACTAGCCCTTTATTTCTTGTGGTGACTTACCCTCAGAGCGTCCCAGCAGGGAATGCTGATCCTCCAGCCATGCTCAGCAGGTTAAAGTGGGAGGACTGAAGCTTTGGAGGCTTTCCTTTCACTCCTTTCTCCTCCCACTTCTCCTTTCTCTCTCTGTAGCCAATGACAACCCTCCCCCTGCTGGGGAACAGAGACCAATGCAACATTTTGCAACATTATTGTTATGATAAAATATTACATAGGGTATTTGGTCCCACTTCAGTTTTTATTGTTAAGTTTGGTTAACAAAGTTTAAGTGTAGTTTCACTTCCACTTGTTGAAAGTAACATTAGCTGGTTTAAACCGTTGTGGAAAACAATTTCTGAAAGCACAGCCCTTAATGTTCACTGGCTATATAAGGGTTATTTGTCTCCGAAAGATAATATTGAGTAAATAAGACTTCTCAAGACTCAAGGCTTGGATTTGAAAAAAGGAAGAAACCTTACGAAGGGGCCACAGAAGGAGGACCAGGATGACCAGGTTGCAGTGGATGCTGTGTGGGCAACATTCATAAAATAATATGACAAATCATAGGTTATTGTGGTTCTATAGTCTATTTGCTGGAGCAGAGCGCCGCGGGTAGACGCCTCCAGGGAAGTGGTCCTCATCAGGCCCGATCCAGGTTGGTCGGAGCAGTATCCTCCACATCTTGAAAGGGTCATGACCGGTCTCCCCCTGGCTCCACGACCACAGCAACAGCCTCCTTACGCTCGCAGCAGACTGACCCCCCCCCCCCCCAC
>OMKR01104580.1:30478-42765 GCA_900302355.1 Cyttopsis rosea | reverse complement strand
AATGTATATTGAATATGGAAAGGGAGAGAGGTTTGAAATGTTTGGTGCGCCCACAACAGCCAGTCCATTTTGAGCCGACACGCCCACAAACGCCAGGTGCAGCCCCGTCGCCGGCGGTGTGACCGTACCACTACTAGCCGGAGACGGACGGTATGCTATGACGCGGGCATCTCGCCGGAAAAAGGGCGTGGCTTTCCACAACGTCGCAGTCCTGCGATGTGACTATAAATGTGACAATTTCGTCTAAAACATATTGAAAACATGATTTTATTTAAAAGATGTTAAAAAAAAAAAAAACAACAGCCTACCTTGTTATATTCAATGTGCTTTTTATTATCATTATTTTCAAATAAAAATTATCTTTATAAAAACAAGTTTTGGTCTTCAAAACGTATTTTTCCAAAAATGTTGTTAATCATCCATATCAAGGTCCCACAACACAGAGGCCCTCCACAGGAAAGGACACAGCAAGCCTCAGGTCATTCAACGTGTTCAACGGGCTGCTGTGGATTTTCTATCAGGCTGTGGGAGCCAGCGCACTCTTCTTTGCCGTTGTGGGGAGGTGGTGGCATCAGTGCTGGTTGTGCCAACACCCTTAACAAGCTGGTGAAGATTGTCAGCAGTATATAGAGAACGAGAGGAACAGGAAAATACATTCGATGTTTGACAATTCATTTTTCAGTTACTCACCGATATCCCACCTGGCTGTACACAGTATAGTATTGACAAGAAAAAATATATGTAATATATATAAATATTGTACTAAAGCCACATGTAAGATCACAATAATAATTGCAATTATCTTAAATCAAGTGAACCACCTTTAGGGGAGTTATTAGGGGAATATTTCAATTACATTCACAACTTCCATTTACCTGAACATCAAATTGGTAGAATTCAGACCAAGCTCCAGGTGACAGGAGCTGTGACAGTGTTGTGTCATATTCATTTTATAAGCATGCTTAATCAAGCAACATGAAGTATATGTACTGTACATAAATTACTTCGCTTTTGTAGTACTAGTGAAACCAACTGGATGTCGCAGTAAGGCCGGTAAACCTTCTCTCGGGATAAGTAACATTTGTAGAGTGAGAGACTTGACACAGAACTACACACACTCCATACATCTAAATATGAATACAAGTGCATAATACAAGTTTACACAGCGGTTTCTATACCTATGGTCCCAACGGCCATCTCCACAACATTCACACCTGGAGGAGGCGTACCACAAGGGGCAGTCGTGGGCCCCCTCCTGTTCATCACATACAATTCCTGTTTGCTGTTAATGTCTTGTTTTCTGTTCTAACTGCAGTAAAACTCATACACGCCAACATTTAATACTGCGGTTGGAATTTTCTATCCTGGAATCCCTTTTTTGAAAGCTGTGTTTATCAAAGGATTCATCTTCAGTACCCTTCCTCTGACAACAGCAGAACAAGTAGCAGCTCCAGGCTGCTTTCTGGCTTTTAACAGGTTTACACAATTTGGTGTTGTGTCTCCACTCTTTGTGCCCTCAGCAAAGGTCACAGTGGGAACATCTACCATCTTGTCGCAGGCCAGGAAAGACATATGCAAGTCTCCTTGTGGACCCTAACTACACCGTTGCGTTTATATTTTTGTTCAGTGTATATTCTGGGTGTCCAGTAGACACTTACAAGGGCTCAATTTCAATCCTTCCGTGCCACGATACATGGGCTGTAGTGATGGTTGGTGAGGTGGGTATACTATTAAGAAGAGGAGTGGATTACTGCAGTGGAGGTGGATATACTGTCCAAAATATTTCCATAGATATTAGACCAAGAGGAGGTAAACTCAGTAGTCTTGTTAGCTGATTGTTAAACTGGCTGTCACCAGGGGCGTTTCTAGCATTTCAAAAACATCTGGGGCTCTCTTCAGACCTCTTTTATTAAACACATCAAAACGCTTATTGGTTGGAAAGACGCCGCAAAGAACACAAGGTAGGGTTTAATTAGCAGTTTGGATGCAATTGTGTCTCTTAAGCTGCACTAACCAAGTGAAACTTTTCCCACACTGTTGACATTGGTACGGCTTGTCTCCTGTGTGAATACGCTGATGTTTCTTGAGAAATGATGGTTCCCTGAATCCTTTCCCACACTGTTGACATTTGTACGGCTTCTCTCCTGTGTGAATACGCTGATGTACCTTGAGATTTTCTGATTCCCTGAATCCTTTCCCACACAACTGACACTTGTATGGCCGTTCTCCGGTGTGAATACGCTGATGTACCTTGAGATTGTCTGATGTACTGAATCCTTTCCCACACAGCTGACATATGTACGGTCGTTCTCCTGTGTGAATACGCTGATGTACCTTGAGATTTGCTGATGTACTGAATCCTTTCCCACACAGCTGACATGTGTACGGCCGTTCTCCTGTGTGACTATGCTGATGTGTCTTGAGAGCTCCTGATCGATTGAATCCTTTCCCACACTGTTGACATTTGTACGGCCGTTCTCCTGTGTGAGTACACTGATGTGTCTTGAGATTTGCTGATTGTCTGAATCCTTTCCCACACTGTTGACAGTGGTACAGTCCTTTGTATCCTGTGTGGATATGTTCATGAATTTTGAGTTCATTTGATGAAAAGTCTGTCTCGTCCAACTGGGATTCCGCTCCTGGAAGAAAGAAAAAAAGAAAAAGAAAGGGAGAGAAAGAAAGGGGAATACAAAGAAAAAGTCATAGAGGGTATGAAAATTTTGGGATATTAAGTTAAAAAAACGGTAAGGCACCCTGAGAAAATGTTTAGACTAGAAAGAAGAGGTAAACCTCTTATTTAACCAAATTATGCATGTCAGTAAAGTTTAATTAGTATTGTGAATGTCTGTAGTGTTTATAAATTTTGTTTTATTATTCTTAAATTCTGCAATATTGAGGATATCGTAACCTCCCGATATTGATCCAGTCAACCAGCGATGTGGAGATGATTAAACAGCACAAATAGGAGAAAACAATAAAATGTTACCTGGCTGAGGTTCTCTGGTCTCCTTCCAATCATCATCACAAACTGTCACTGAAGAGAGGAGCTTCTCATCACAAGTTGATTCTGAATCAGAAGCTGGATCTAAGCTCCCAGCTGTTTCTGATATTCCGCAGTCCACTCCACCACTTTCTGGATTCATCTTTTCAGTTAAGGTGCTGGCTAGAGGTCCTGCCTCTGTGTTCTCCTCAGTTTGGCTTTGATTAAACTGGGACCACAGAGTGCTCTCTTCAATTTTTACACAGACAGGAAGGAATGGGAACTTGGTCCAGAGGTCCTCCTCTTCCTCTTTAATGTGTAGAGGCTCTGGCTCCACCTTGCCCAGCCTGGGGTTCCACTCCTGCTGCTCAGAGGGAAGCTCCTCTTTACAGACAGAGAGCTGTTGGAGGTCTGGAGGAAAGACTGAAATACAGACACACAGTCAGTAAAGAAAACTAGGATTGTGTGTCCAAGCTGAGGTGAGAGGGCTCTTTGATAGTCACACAAAAATGTATTGTGTAGTGTTCTACATGTTGTCACCATGTGCTTTAGAAATATGTAGCCTATAGGAAAGAGTTTAGACAAAACAAATAATTTATACAAAGCACCAACTGAATCATACAGTGTGTCAGGATGTGTTAAACATTTAGATTGCCTCATTTTGCTATATGCATTTTCTTTATTAACATTTATTATCTATTTTTATGTATGTTCTATTTTTTTCCCTCTTAATAATTTAGTTTTCTCATCATTTTAACTGTATGGGGCAAACCTGCACAGCAGCACATTTGACAGCCTGCAGCTCAGTCAAATATACAGCAAAACATGTGAATTAGTTTAGGACATAAAATTTGAATAACTGTATTATTTAATAAATGTTGTTAGTGAAGAAGAGGTGAACAAAATGGCGGCAGCAATTGAGGAAAAACATGGAGTGGTCTCTTATTGTTGCAACCTCTTTGCCGATACTTGATTGCTTGGTCAAAGCGATAGATACAGTAGGTCGACAGATAGATGGATAGATGTATCCAAATAAAGTAGAGTTACTCTTCATACAGACCTGCTCTGTGTAGCTTGACTTCAGGTTTCAGTATTAAATCCAGTAGTTTGTGCAGCCTGCAGAGCTCCTGGTCTGAGCACCCCGGTCTGTTCTCATAATCCACCACATATTCTTCAAAATGTCTGAGAATGTCTTTGCCTGGTGCTGTCAGTTTGTCACTCAATAAAACGCTCACTTCTTTACCTACTTTTACCTTTTCAGAGACAAATAAAACCTCTGCAATGGCAGCAACGATTTGTTCCCGTACCGAAACAGTGATAAGCTGGAGTTGGTCAGCCATTGTTTCCTCTGTTTGGCGTTGATGAACCTGGGACCACTGAGCATCCTCTTCGTCCTTTCCACTCTTCATAGAGACAGGAAGGAATGGGAACTTGGTGATACCAGTCTCCTGACTGCTCCAGAGGTCCTCCTCTTCCTCTTTAATGTGTGGAGGCTCTGGCTCCTCTTGGGCCAGACTGGACCTCCAATCCTGCTGCTCATGGGGAAGCTCCTCTTTAAAGAAAGAGAGCTGCTCGACATCTGGCAAGACTGAAATAGAGACACACAGTCAGTAAAGAAAACTAGGATAGTGTGTCCAAGCTGAGGTGAGAGGGCTCTTTGATTGATTGACACCCATTCAGCAATAATAAAGCGTCAATAAACATCATGACAACACAATTCAAAACAGTTTTGTTATGTAGTTGAAACTTAGGTGACATTTTCCGGATCTTAGTCAAGTTAGTGTGAGAGAAGCATACGTCATGTTGAACTCAGTATAATTAGAACCGTCCCACACTTGAGTAACTCCACCCACAGCTTGAGCCACCGGAGTGTGGAGCCGCTAGCGCCAGGTCCGGTGGCTAAGAGCTAAGCTAAGGGCTAATCATGGGAACTACCCTGTTGATAACTGCACAGCACAGCACACATCTTTTAAAAGAAAGAGGAATTAATACCAGCTGTCCATGACAAAACTGCAGACGAGGGAAATGTATTGTATCAAAGTATCAAAGTATTTGCTGTGTGTTCTTTCTAAAAAAAAAAAGAAGAAAAAAAAAAAAGGTATGCTGCGATCTGCTGCAAGTTTCTCCAAACAAAGCCATTAAAAAAAGTGTTTTTTTATTGTAGATGTATGTATTTTATGTTCCGTTCCGACGTTTTCGTAATTAAATGAAACAAAACAAAAAACCCTACCATACCAGACTGGAGCCCGGAGACACGAAGCCTGCAGTGCATCTCCGTGTCTACGTGGTCCACGCCCGCGGGGGGGAAAGTCGGAACAAACTTTTAAATGAGGCCTTGTAACTGTAATATGAGTGAAGATTCAGCAACTGCATAGCTTATTTCTCGCCTCAAATTTGTTCAGAAACCAGTTTTGGTGGACTTATAAGGTGGAATTAGTGAATGTTTATCTTCTTCATACAGAACTGGGACAAACGGGTCCGAGGTGGCCGTGGGCAGCAGCAGCAGCATTTAAAGTGACGCACACTGACACAGCCTGTCAGGGACATGGAGGAATAGAGAGACATGTTGGAATGGCTAGAATGAATAATGGGTGGTATTTTCAGCAAAACACTTCAAAGACATGTTGTGGGGACCTCAGAGACCTATATTAACCTGTTGAAAAGGAGTATAATATGTCTCCTTTAATGGTTGTTTAGTGATGTTTATTGTTTCATGATATAAAAAGAAAATTTATGTCTGATGGGGAATTGCAGACTGCGATAAAGCCATCACCATTTGGAAAACAATAGTTTGAAGTATTACAAGTTTTGATGCACAAACACACAACACATTAACTTACGACAGTTGGTCTAGCTCACTGATTCTCAACTATTTTTCATATCAAGGACCCTCAATTTGATACGCATTAGGCCACAGACCCTGTTTGATGATTTAGTCCAAAATTCCATACCTGTCTATAGCTAAAACAGTCGAACTATGACCCTAACAGTCATTATTATACATTCTCTAATGGTTAACGTAATTGAAATAATGGTGAAGTTTAACAATTAATAATAATTCTGGGGACCCCCTGGAACATCTTGCGGGGTCCTCACATTCAGAACCACTGGTGGTGACTGAACAGCACAAATTGGCAGGTGAAAAAAAAACGTTACCTGACTGAGGTTGTCTGGTCATCTTCCAATCTTCATCACTAACTTCAGTTTCAGAAGAGTGTGAAGAGAGGAGCTTCTCATGACAAATGGAATCAGAAGCTGGATCTAAGATATCAGCTGCTTCTGATATTCCACAGTCCTCTCCACCAGCTTCTATTTTCATCTGTTCAGTTGAGGTGTTGGCTAGAGGTTCTGCCTCTCCGTTCTCCTCAGTTTGGCTTTGATGAATTTGAGAACACTGAGCATGCTCTCCATCATTTTTACTCTTCACACTTCTCTGTTGACATGTGTATGACTGTTCTCCTGTGTGACTAACCTGATGTCTCCTGATGTGGAGCAATTTACTGAATCGTTTTCCACACTGTTGACAGCGGAACGGTTTCTCTCCTGTGTGAATATTCTGATGTTTCTTAAGATGTCCCAATCGACAGTGGTATGTGTGGATACGTTCATGACTTGGGAATTCACTTGATGAAAATCCCTGAGTCTGGGCAAACCTGGATTTCACTCCTAATAGAAAAGAGGGAGAGAAAGAAAAGTGTGGAACACAAAAAAAGGTCAGAGGGCACTAATAAATTAGGATGTTAAGTAAAAACCTGTAAAGTAGTTCAAGGCTCCAGCACGGGTCGGGCGACATTGACAAAAGGACGCCAGCGTCGATTTGCGTATGTCGTTTCTGTGCTGGCTGCCAATGCAATTTTTTTTGTCCAACCCCGTCTACAACTGGTCCAAATGTCACATGGTATTGTGGAAATCCCGACTATGCGATAAATGAGGGCTATTTCCACTAGCCTGGCTTTTGTTTGAGGAGGCTAATTTGAAGACGTGCCGCTTCGATTGTCATTGACACAAAACCGATGGTTGACATCACATAAGAGATTTACTCAATTACGGGTAATTTATTTTTTTGAGGCTGCTTTTCTGTCTTTATTAACCAACTGAATTCGCCTCAGTGTCCGTGGTGGTGCAAAATGGCGGTGTCCGTGGAGGAGAATCTACGGTGGCCGTGAAACTCGCCAAAGTCCATCTCTCAAGTCAGTGTTTGGTTTGTCAGTTCTGGGCTACTGTAGAAACATGGTGGTGCAACGTAACTGCGTCCGTGGAAGGGGCTCCAGCCCCCATGGAGATATAAACGGCTAATTATAAAGGTAACAAAAACACAATAGTTTTTTTTATGGGATTATACACCAATTAAAACATACTTATGAATATTATATTCCATATTCCATTCCATTTCTGCCAAGTCCCATGTGCAAAATGCCACTAATTCTACACACTGCACCTTTAAATTTGATTTGTATATTCCATCAGTTCCATATATTGTTCCTTATCGGTGCTTCCTGCACTCACTCAGCCAGACTACAGTGAAAGAAGAGGTAACCATCTTTCTTAAGGCTTTAAGAATCAATCAATTATAGTACATTTTAAAATTGTGAATTGTGAATGTATGTAGTGCTCATAGTGTTTTACTTTTCTTAAATTGGGCAATATTGAGGATATACAAACCTGCCGACAGTGATCCAGTCAACCAATGATGTGGAGGTGACCGAACAGCACAAATTGGTAGGAGAAAAAAACAAAAGGTTACCTGACTGAGGTTCTCTGGTCTTCATCCAATCACTAACTTCAGTCTTATCACTAGTTGGTTCTATATCAAAAGCTTTTCTGGCTGCTTCTGATATTCCACAGTCCTCTCCACTAGCTTCTGTTTTCATCTGTTCAGTTGAGGTGCTGGCAAGAGGTTCTGCCTCTCTGTTCTCAGTTTGGCTTTGACGAGCCTGGGACCACTGGGCACACTCTTCATCACTTTCACTCTTCACACAGACAGGAGGGAACAGGAACTTAGTGATACCAGCCTCCTGACTACTCCAGGGGTCCTCCTCTTCCTCTTTAATATGTGGAGGCTCTGACTTCTCCTTGCCAAGACTTGGGCTCCACTCCTGCTGCTCAGAGGGAAGCTCCTCTTTAAAGACAGAAAGCTGCTGGAGGTCTGGAGGCAAGACTGAAATAGAAACACAGTCATGTTCATGAAACCAGTTTGAGACGACTTTTGCTTTGTGACATGGTGTATTATCATGCTGGAAGTAGCCATTAGAAGATACATTGAAAAGGGTAAATTGTGGCCATGAAGGGATGCACATGGTCAGCAACAATACTCAAATAGGCTGTGGCATTCAAGTGATGATTGATTGGTGTTTAACAAAGTGTGCCAAGAAAAGTTTCCCCACACCATTACACCACCGCCACCAGCTTGGACTGTTTACACAAGGTAGGTTGGGTCAATGATTTCATGCTGTTGGTGCAAAATTCTGACCTATGAAAGTTTTTATTGTACGGGCTCAAGGACCTTAACTGATGCTGCCTCCACAAGGCGTGCCATTATGTACTGGCATGGCTTGGCAAGGTCCCCCAGGTGCCCTTGAACCACATGCTTGCGGGAAGAGACCATCCGTCATGTCATGTGGGACTGTCCCTTTGTGGGGGTGGTGTGGGCGGGGGTCCTGGTAAGGACGATAAGGGCGAATTTTGCCCTGACCTGGGCTGGTGTAGAGGGGATTTGGTGGAGGAGGGAGTGCTCCCTGCTCAGGCTGCTCACAAGCCTTTTCAAGAAGTGCTTGTGGGTGGCCAGGCAGGACCTCATCGGGCACGGGAGGGATTGGGGGGTGGAGGGGGTTGTGGGGAAGGTGGAGGAGGATTTGCGAGGGAGGATCAGGGCAGATGTAGGGAGATGGGGCCAGCATGCGGCCCTGGAGAGGTGGAAAGGAGGAATGGCTTTGGTGTCGGGGTTTGTGGTGTTTTTATGTGTTGGTGTTTTATGTTTTTGTTTCTCAGGTTTGTGCTTTCTGTTGGTTTTGTTTTTGACACATTTGGAATGTGCTGATGGTTTGTCCCACAGCGTACGTGGTCGCTGTTGGTTTTTTGAACAAAGCAAAAAAAAAAGGGAGAAAATCATGCGGCCCTGGAGAGGTGGAAGGGAGGAATGGGTTTTGGTTTGGGGGTCTGTGGTTTCATCTGCAGAATTTGTTTATGACATATTTGGAAGGTGTTGATGATCTGTCATCTGCTGGTTTTGTTTTATGACATATTTGGAATGTGCTGATGACGTGTCACACAGTGTATGTTTTTTTTTACAATAAAGGAAAAAAAAATTAAAATAAAAAAAAAAGAAACCCTAAGGGGCTACGCCTATTTCATAGTACTGTGGTTACATAGCTACAGTAACTTGTTCTGTCAGGAAGCTCCGCCCCTTAGGGGCTACGATCCTAATGGGAGATGGGAGACCCCCGATACTATACTCCCTGCTGGACCCGAAGACACCTCAAGTGCATAATGGTCCAGGATGAAGGCTGAAGCAGCCAAAGCCGACAGTGAACGTAATATTTGTTTATTTATTAAGAGCCTGGGGTCCGGTGGAATTATAACGCTGCTGGTCCCAGCGTTTCCGTGGAGTGCAGCCGCAGCCACAGTGTGTGAACACGCCCCGGCCTCGTCAGTTCGGCTGTGACATGTGAGGCTGAGATGCCGAAGCACAGCATCGTGAGCAGTCGGGAGCTTTTTCGTGACCGCTGTGCCATGCGCGACAGTGTTAGTTGTCTCCACGTGCCCCAGAGGCTGAGTGGCATCGTGCCTTACAAGGGGCACTGTCCTTGCGCAGCCATGGAAGTCCCGATTGTGTGAGGTGAGGTGACGTGTGAACTGCCCCCAGTTGTATCGCCTTCTCGTGTAAGACAGCTGTGTCTGTGGTGGCAGAGAGGTCGGAGGTGATAATAAACCGTTATTCCTTTCATAAAAGAAGGGCTTGACCCTCCTTTTAAACGGAAAGGATCGTGAAGCCGCTTGCTTCAATGTACGCTTATTATAAAAGCGTGGACTCAAGGAGGGCTCAGAGCTCCTGTGTGTGTGGGAGAGTCTGGGGCCGCTTGCTGTGTTGTACGCTCAAGGCGCCATGGACGCAAGATGGCAGTTACGGCTGTAACATTACATTGGTCTACAGCGTCAGGAGCGGGCAATGCCGTAGGAGAGGGCTGAAGGTCCCACTTTGCCGTGGGCAGCGCTGGAGACGCTCTATAAACCTCACGACGCGTATGCTCAGAGTGAGTCTGTCGTGGTAGAGCGGTAGGAAGTGATTTTTTTCTTTCATTAAAAAAGGGCTCTTCTATATGGAAAGGAGCGTGAAGCCGCTTGCTTACACTTATTATAAAAGCATATAATTATATATACGGGGAGCTATGCTCTTCCCTGCCAAGGGCAGGTGTAGGGAGTGCTGTCTCCTGTCCTCTTCTCTCTTTCTGAGGCGCTCTATGGTTTCGGTGAGAGCGTCCCCGAACAGCCCCATCTCAGCTTGGGTTGCCAGGACATACGTCTTGTCAGCCAGCAGGGCAGTGAATCTGTCCTTCGCCGACGGCAGCAGTGTTTCTTGGAACTCTACAACTCATGTGAAGGGTTGTAGGATGAGACCGAAGCCCCGATGAGGGCGTCTTCGTCGCCCTCATCGGTGAATGGGATGGGGACATCCCCAACATCTCCGTAATGGTCCAGTGGCGTGCGTTCCGTGAAGTACTCGGGTACGGCGGGATAAATTATCAGCAGTCCGCTTACGTGGTTGGATGTATACCATTAGGAGTGTAGCCCCTAAGGGGCAGAGCGTCCTGACATAGAACACTCAGTGTTGGAAGTTCACAACAACGAGGTTCCATTCAAACTGACTAAACGCTGCATGTGAAAGCCCTCAGAGACATTTCATCAACTTGATCAACTTTTGGGACTAAAATAAAACGGACACGATTCAGACCCATTGCTCTGGAGCTACAAGTGAACTCCATGTGTGAGAATACACAAACACGGAATATGTTTTTGACTGACTTGGGGGTGACTAAGGAATGTCAACATTTAAACTCCAACATTTAAACCAGCTTAATATGCATAATATGCATGGCACGTGTAAATAAAATGATTTTTCTTCTTCATCGCGTTTCAGTCTTTTGCAATATGTTTATCGCGCATGTTCATATCGTGATGACAATGAAAATACCATTTATTGGTCAGCACTAATGTGCATGTAAATATACTTAGCAAAATAAAAGGATACTGATTCTGATTCTGGGGGGGGAGTGGAGAACCGCTCTGATGAGTCTGATCGCGCAGCGTCTTTTGATTGAATGGGCAAGACGCACGTTTCGCCAACCGTGGTGTCACCCCCTCTGATGGTGTCACCCAGTGGAGTCCGCACCCCCATAGTGACACCACTGAGCGCAGGCATTTAAGTGGCACCAAAATGCCTGGGCTCAGTGTGTATTAAACCCGGTGCCAATATGGCACCGGGTTTAATACGATCAGTATTCATCACTGTGTCATTTCGGCAATGACACAGTGACGATTGTCTGTGACAAATCAGTAGTCTGCAGTGCTATCTTGTGACCGTTTCGGAGATGAGAAAAACATAGTTTTTTCCTATCTTCTTCTACAAACACACTCAGAGGTGGATGAAACTTGGATGACGGTGTGTCTGAACTGCATCGAATACAACAATCATTAATTTGTGTCCGTGGGTTCGACTGTTTCTGTGTGCCAGACACTTTGACGGCCATTTTGGTCTGAACAAAAACAATAGGGGTCCCGCCCCCTTCGGGGTGGACCCCTAAATATAGCTGCAGGCAGCAGCTGGACATGGGCTGGACCCCGAATAATTGTCTTTTTTTCCATATTTTTTTTCCATTATTCATTTTCTCTTTTCTTTTTTCTTTTTTTTTTGCTGAATTGCAGAACTGTGTGGAAACACTAAACAGACAAGTTGTTCTTCCCGGATTCAATTTCCCAGATGTTGCTGCGTCTGAGCAAAAAATAAAACAGTATAACAAGCAGATAGATATCTCGATGCCAAAAATAAACATTACCCAATCTATTTCTGAGCTCTCTCTCTCTCTGTGTGTCTCTCTCTCTCGCTCGCTCTCTCTCTCTCTCTCTCTCTCTCGTGTCGTGTTGCATGGCACCGTATCGATTGTGGCTGCATGCATGGAGAGGAGGATGATGATGAGCTCTCTCAGGTATCTTCCAAAAAAAACTTCCGTGGATGCTATCTTGGGCGGACAGTCTGGGAAGGAAAAAAAAATATGTTTAAATATACCCATACACACCCATGTTCATTCTTTAT
>OMKR01104580.1:2961-17273 GCA_900302355.1 Cyttopsis rosea | reverse complement strand
CCATTAAAGAAATCTATCCCAACCGTTGAAAAAACAAACAGACATACAGCTGTAATTGGTCCGGCCCTGTGGCCCAGATTGCATGTGTGGGATCCTTACCATTCTCCTCTCCGTAGCCCCAGTGATTCCCTTTCATTTCCTTTATTTTAATCCGACTAATTGGCGTCCGGCTTCCGCACCCTGTGCGTGATGCTCGGCGGGCAGGTACATTTGGCCGCGCAGTTTGATTGATAAAGTTGTGGACGAGGGGGTGGGAAGGGCAATGATCCACGCACGACACGCCTCCAATCCCCGTCTATAGGCGCGTTCTCTGGCGCTTGACGAGTTGAATGACAAACAAAACCGTTAAATGACAAACAAGCACAATGTCGAATTTATATATATATATATATATATGTTATTTTGTTTTTAATCATAATATAAACTTTAAAGCGTCAGAGAATGCGCCTTATATGTAATTTATTATTATTTTTGGTTAAAACACGAGATATGTCAATTTAAGTTCAGGTGAAATGTTGCATTTTTGATGATGAGACCACCCGTTACTTTCTTTTATTGCCTTTTTTTATAAAAAAAAATTTTTAATTCGAGTCTATTTCGTTGCGGGAGGAACATCGGGGTTTGTGTCGAATTGTTCTTTGTGAATCTTCCGACACCAAGGACAAAATAACAGAAACTCGCGCAGGTACATTCGACTGTGTGACGCTTTCGTTTTTGTCGAAAGTGCCGACGTGAATCTTTTACCCCCGGTCCGAGTTTGCGTCGAATCTGTCGACGCCGCCGCTGAAGTGCATCTACCTAACCGGTACCTCCGGGGAGTGGGAAGCACACCACCATGGCAGACACCAAAGCCTCTAAAGAACAGAAATACGACAGGCAACTGAGGTACAACACCCGCGGCGACAGACCGCTCCGATGCACACGCTCCCGTTCGGAATAAACGAAGAGCGCTAGCGTCGTACCGGCCGCTTCGGTCCACTAGCTCTGTCTGCTATCACGTCGTTCGTCTGGCTTTTCATAAATAATTATTAATTATCATATGAAATGATCTGCCAACCTGCATGGAAGTGCAGGTAACGGGGGGGTAGCAGCACCGAGTGTGTCCATCCCTTGTTCAATGTGTAGCCTGTGTATTTATATTGATGCGCAGTCTAATCCGCGTCATCGCACATTGAATAACACACACACAGCTGTACGTGGTCATGCGGTCGTACGTCATACGTACATATATTTCTTTATTTTTTGATGATGATGATGATGATGAGGGGCCAAATTGTAGGGCTCCTAACGAGTCCTTGAGGTGCTTGAATTTCGTCCTCTGCGTATTGGAATACCTTGAAAGTAGCCCCTTTATGTGCTGAAGTAGTTGGGGGGGTCATTGAAAACCTGTGATATTCCCCTGGTTTTGTTATTCAAATCATAACGTAAAACATTTCCAGAATCGCTTTTACGACGCAAATGATGCAGGGAAATGTACATTAAATCCAGCTCCATGGTTGGAAACAGACACTTAAAATAGTAGATGACAATGAGATTAGAAGATTAGATTAGATTTTAATTAATAAAGATCACGTTGAAAATTTGTTTGTTTGTTTTGTCCTTGAAAACGAAGAAATAGTGCTTTAAAAGTCTTGAAGTCCTTGAATTTCATTTTGTGATGCCAGCATCAACCCTGAAATGTGTTATTCTTCCAGATTGTGGGGTGACCATGGCCAAGAAGCCCTGGAAAATGCACACGTTTGTCTTATCAACGCCACAGCATCTGGAACTGAGATACTTAAAAACCTTGTGCTGCCAGGTGTGTGTGTGTATTAGAGCTACAACTAAGATTATTTTCATTATCGATTAATCTGTCGATATTTTCTCGATTAATCGATGAGTTGTTTTTACCATAAAATGTCAAAATGCTTAAAAATGTTGATCACGGTTTCCCAAGGTGACGTCCTCAAATGTCTTGTTTTGTCCACAACCCAAAGATATTCAGTTTACTGTCACACAGGACTAAATAAACCAGAAAATATCCACATTTAAGAAGCTGGAATCAGAGAATTTGGAAATTTTCTTCTTAAAAAAAAGACTCAAAATGATTAATCCATTATCAAAATAGTTGGCGATTAATTTAATAGTTGGCAACTAATCGATTAATCGACTAATCGTTGCAGCTCTAATATATATATATATATATGTGTGTGTGTGTGTGTGTGTGTATATGTGTGTGTGTGTATATGTGTGTATATAGTTCTGCGTTGCTCATTTTTACTATGACTGCATTTGAAATCTGAAATACCCCAAAATACTCCTGTTTCAAAGAAGGACATCTGTCTAATAGAATGTCATTGTGAATCACAGGTATTGGTGCTTTTACCATTGTCGACGGACACACAGTCTCCGGCGAAGATGTTGGAAATAAGTAAGCCGCTCATTTAGATGTCACCGCTTTGCAAACTGGTTTTAGCCTAATGTGATTTTTGTCTTATTGACTCATTGACCTTTTCTTGTAGCTTCTTCTTGAGCACTGACAGCATAGGGAAGGTATGTTCCGCCGATAAACGCGTAGAAACCACAACATAGCAGAAACTCCAAAAAATATTCTTAAATATATTCTTCTTTTACGCCTTAAAAGCGCTGACCATGTATTTCATGCTGCAGAACAGAGCACAGGCTGCCACTGAGCTGCTGCAAGAGCTCAACAGCGATGTGTCTGGAAACTTTGTAGAGGAAGTAAGTTGATTTGAACCTTTTTTAAATTAACGATATTTTAACTTTTAACGAGAATAATGGAATTTATACATGTTGGTGGATGTGCAGGGAAATTTTGGGATTTATTTTGATTGGCTAACTGTCATTATTGTGACACATTAAACTTTCCGCTTTCTTCGTCAGACTCCAGACCAACTCCTGGACAACGACCCAGAGTTTTTCCACAGGTTCACCATTGTCATTGGTGTTCAGCTGCCGGAAAGGTAATGTAAATAAAAATACACATGGCCCGCTTTCTAGCATAATAATCATGTACATGTAATGCAAAAAGGGCCAAGGTTGAGGGTGTAAGTGAATCCTCTTTTGTCAGTGGATTCATTTACACCTTTTACCTCAATATTAATAATCGTTATGAATGCCTTTTTTAAAACAGTTTTTTTTCTTATTCCACTCTGTTGAACAGCACGTGCCTGAGGCTCGGTTCAGTGCTGTGG
Organism: Cyttopsis rosea; assembly: GCA_900302355.1. Classification (NCBI taxonomy): domain Eukaryota; kingdom Metazoa; phylum Chordata; class Actinopteri; order Zeiformes; family Parazenidae; genus Cyttopsis; species Cyttopsis rosea. The sequence continues at coordinate 14,079 of OMKR01104580.1, read as the reverse complement.
AGTGCAGGCGTGCCATTCCTGGTCTGCCGGACCTACGGCCTCATTGGCTACATGCGACTAGTGGTTAAAGAGCACACAGGTTGGTCGCACTAACACAGTTCAAACACAGTTCGCACCTTACTCAAAACACTCTCCAACTGCCAAAAATTGGTAGTCTAAAATTGGTTAAATATTTTAATTTTTTAAATAATGTTTGGCAAATTATTTTTATCCAAAGTCTTGGACTGCTTTTATCTTGCAATGCACTATATTTAAGACTTGTGCTAGATCCAGCAAGCTGCTACTGACAGGTAGGACCGTGCCTGGAGTTAAACCCACAGGGGTTCTTACCAGGTCCTTGAGGTGCTTGAAATGCTTGAATTTCATCCGCAGAAATGTAAGTGCTGGAATACCTTAGCGCTCGAAAAGTCCTTGGAAAAAAATGCGATAATTGAAAACCTTTTCACCATGGTTTTGTCATTGATTTCCAGAATCGCTTTTACAACATAGATTATGCCAGGGAAATGTAAATTTACTCCAGCATGGTTGGCACTTATAATAGTAGTCAGTAGTATATAATAATAATAATAATAATAATTATTATTATTATTATTATAATAGAATAATAGATATATAGATAATAGACATACTCATATAAATAATAGACAACAATACTAAGATTTGATTATATTTTAACTAATAAATCTCACATAGAAAATTTGTATATATTTGGTTTGATATATTTGGTTTGCGAGTCCTTGAAAATGAAAAAATGGTTCTTAAAAAAGTACTTGAAAATACTTGAATTTCATGTTGTAATGGCAGAAGCCAAGAAATGTTGGCTTGCAAACATCTGCATTTGAAATCGCTTACTTCCTACCATATATGCGCACTACATCATCCAGTGTACTTTAGTATGTGAGTAAAAAGAACAATGGATTCTCAGACATAGTAAATCGTCATATATCCACACCACTTCCTTTCGGCGAGTTGCAGGTTGATGATGTCACCGCAAAGTTTTACCAACATCTTGCCCTCGCAATGTACTGTGGGAAAAGCCTGCCAGCGTGATGTGCATATGCATATGTTGTCCTAGTTCTTTATGAACACTTTTATCCATACTAACTTGGCATACAAAATAGTATGCAGTTTTGTCATTGCCATTTTGAGCACTTTGTAAACTATAACTATACAAATTGTCCATTCATGCTCCCTTTGGTGTCCTCAAAGTTGTGACTTAAATCCCGATGGCCTCATCCCACAGTGATTGAATCTCACCCAGACAATGCGCTGGAGGACCTGAGGCTGGACCAACCCTTTGCTGAGCTGCGGAAGCACATCCAGTCCTACGATCTGGACGGCATGGAGAAGAAGGTGTGTGCTTACTGTGTGTCTGTGTGCTGTGCATGCACTTTGGTCCCGTCTGTTTCATCTTTGTACCTCAAGTTTGAGATCTTTTCTTAACTATTTATCTATTTTATCCGTGGTGTCTGAAGGATCACAGCCACACGCCATGGATTATTGTCGTGGCCAAATACTTGGAGAAGTGGCTCAGTGAGGTACAGTAAGATTTGCACGGTTCGGTCTGGTAGTTGCTCTAGAACCCCCTCTCCCCCCTCTCTCTTTTTTTTTGGATTTAATCTATACATTAATCGTACTTTTGTCTTCGTAGCACGAGGGTCAACCACCCAAAAACTACAAGGAGAAGGAGGACTTTAGACAGTTCATTCGGCAAGGTAATAGAACCCTCAACTTGCTGTGCATTCCGTCTTTAAAGGCACAATACATGTATACACTTCTATTTGTATAAATACTTTTATACTTCATACATATAATAACGCTGTACCTGTTGCTTATATGTTTTGCTCCTTAACTGTCCTCCAGGAATTTTAACTAATGAAAATGGGGTGCCCGAGGACGAGGAAAACTTTGAGGAGGCCGTTAAGAATGTCAATACGGCTTTGAACCCCACTAAGGTGCTCCATCCACATGGCAAAATGAATCATTGTGTTAGTTTGTGTCTTTAAACTACATCATACTTGGTTTGGAGCCAAGTCACCCCTTGTAGTAACGCCAGCCTCGTTTCAGTAGATTCCCACCACGGTGGAAGATTTCTTCAACAGTGAGCAGTGCAGCAACATCACGACGCAGGTGAGACAAGTAGCTGTTACGGTAAATGATGAACGATAACTTATTCATCATGTTATAGACGAGTTCATAAAATGTCACATTTGTTGAATAAACATCATGTGTCATATGTCAACAGACCACAGTGTTACCCATTTCATATCTTCTGATCCATTTTATTTGCTCCGTCAGTAGATCGTTCAGATGGGTAGATGGGTAGAGTCACTCCTACTAGATGTTGTGGAATTAATTAAGATATTTGAAGTAATTTATTGATTGATTTTTTTGTATAAATGAGGCTTGCAGAGCTAGTTCTGACAGACAACTTGAAGGCATCACACGCTTCCACGCCCTTATGGGCCGACCTATTTAAGCTGCCTGATTTGCTTGTTGCGCTCCCTCCACCTCCCCTGCATCCACCTGTTGGGCTCTACTCTTCTATCCAATGGGGGGGGATTCACTCCTATATTTCTAGCTGATTAAGTATCCCTATGTTTGCTGTACACCTCGCCGGGAGTGATGAGCAGTAGAGCTCACACACCCAAACTCAAACGAGACTTAATAAATAAAGATAATTTAAAATTAAGAGTTGTCTGTTAGAAATTAAGGTAATTCTTTGGTGTGCCTTTTCATAACAGACTCCACCGTTCTGGGTGATGCTACGCGCTGTCAAAGAGTTTGTCCTGAACGAAGGCAGCAGCAGTCTGCCCGTACGAGGAACCATTCCTGACATGATCGCAGACTCCCAAAAGTTTATCAACCTTCAGAATGTGTAAGTGGAGAAAACAGTGATTTCGGGGTCGATGGGACACCAGAGGAGATACCAGAAGCCAGAAATTTCACAATACAGGAGATACCGTAAAGGGGTTGATCTTTATCACTAGGATCCCTTGATTATTGGACGTGGCTCGAATCTGACTCGGGATAGAGCTGCATTTTTCAAGCAAAACTACATCAATAAAAAGGTTTTTCTTTCGTCGCAATGACGACGCTGTGTATTGAGTTTACTAATGATGGCATTTGGGGATGTTCCCTGATGGTTCCTTTTTCAGCAAGTTATTTTTTGTTGTATAATTCCAACTTGACAGCATATGTCTAATACTAATCCGTTGAGGACAGGGAAACGTGTAAGAATGTCAGTGTAATCATAGTATGAGTTATGAAAATGATTGTACAATATTGCTAAAAGAAATTTATTAAGACCAACCACAAGGTAAATATAACATTGATAGGTGTCATTTTAGGTCATATCTACAAAATTGTACCACAATTTGATTATTTTTTTATTTCACCATGATACGGTGATAATAATAACTATAATTTATTAGAGCATTTCAAACAACAGAAGGACACACAATATCAAAAAGAAGAGAAAAGAAAGAAAACAATTCGTGACTAAAGATCGTTGTAAAGTCCAAAAGGCTTGGTTGAAGAAGTGGGTCTTGGGCCTCTTCAAGGACCCTGTGCTGCTGGATGTCCTGTAGTCTGTCCAGCGTGCAATGTTGTTCAGAAAGCAGATTGGGCGATGGACAAGATATGGGGGCTCAAAGGAGGAGGGAGGGAGAGAGGAACCCAGAATGACACCAGGGTCGTGGACTTCAGAGGAGGGCCACATGGAGCAGCTATCCGAAAGAAGATGCAGGATTTTGAATTAAAGCTATCAGCCTAAGGCGCGTTTTTTGACAGTTACAGGGAAAAGGCCATGCAGGATGCGGCCGCCGTGACCAAGCGTGTAGAATCTCTCCTGCAGTCTGTCGGAAAGGTACGGTCTAAGACGTCAGCCTTACGAACAAAATGTATTAAAATGCATTTGGCCAGAATCGATTCATGGCGGAACTTTGAACATTTTTGTTTTCCCCTCCTTTCTACAAGCCACCGGAGAGCATCCCTGAAAAGGACATCAAACTGTTCTGTGAGTAGAGAAGATACGATCGATTACGTATACAATTAAAAGCAATGTGCGCAGAAACTTCTGTGGGTATTCTCTTATACTCACATTTTGTGGAGCAGTGGTCAAAAGACTCTAGTACTATGTAACATGGTTTATCTGAGAAGAATAAGCGACTCGTTCGCTGTAATTGATGCTAAATGTTTGAGGGGACACTGGGTCGAGCTGTGTGTGTGTTTTACCCGTCCAGGCAAGAATGCAGCTTTCCTGAGGGCGGTGCGCTGCAGGTCTTTGGCCGAAGAATACAGCGCGGACTCGGTCAATAAAGATGAAATCAGTAAGTTGTATTTGTTGACATTTGTTTTATTAACGTAATATTGCTGCTTCATTCATTTAAAAACATAAGCAACATTTTGGCATTATGTTGGACCGAGGCATATAAAGTAAGGTAACAATTTATTGATCCCCAGCGGGAAATTCAGGAAGGAATATACTGTTATAATGCCTACAATGTCCTGCTGTCCTCCCCAGCGTCCTGTATGGACAGTCCTGACAGTGAGATGGTTCTCTACCTCATGCTGCGATCCGTCGATCGATTCTACATGCAGCACTCCCGCTACCCAGGTAAGACAGGTGCTATAGTTACCTAATCTTTTTACAGTAACTCAAATTTTCCATTCCATTCCTTTTCACTAACAACCTCTCCCCTGCCAACAGCGACATCACCGGTAGTGGATGTTTCAGTCTGATTGTTTTCGGTCTTGATACCAAATTGTCGTATTACATCAATCCGATACAATGATCCACATCAAGCGTCCGTCCATCACACGAAAAACATACTGTACTCACCCACAAAAATCACAAAACAAATGTTAAATAAACAAAGTATCCGAGTCCCAATTCAAACCCAGGTCTCCAGAGCTGCCCTCTGCTTTTTTTTTGGACAGATAGAAAGAAGTATGCTACATATGGTAACGAAATAGATAATATCTCAATCATTGTTATGTTTTAATGACTATACTACCCTATAAGTCTAATACTGTTCAGTAAAAATGAATGAATGAAACTTCCATAAATTTCTCTCAATACATGCAGTCTTGTACACTCACTCTAAGTTCATTCCTGCAGGCGTGGGTGTGGAGTAAACTCCCTTTTTATTCAATTATTTCCCCTCATAATCAAAGTGATCTCATTCCTCCCGTGCACCTTCTCTCCTCTCCCAGGCGTTTATAATTACCAGGTGGAGGAGGACATCAGCAAGCTGAAGCTGTGCGTCACCAGCCTGCTGCAGGAGTATGGCCTCAGCGTCAACGTCAAAGACGATTACATTCATGAGTTGTAAGTAACCACAGGAATATCTGCCGATAAGGTTTTCCCCGTGATATTTGTTTGTGAATTACCGCTGATCCAGTAATGACGGCAAGCGACACTCAGATTTGCCCTGTGGGTGATGTTGCCCCTTACGGCCGATTTGGTTTACAGTAGTCAGTATGTAATATTATAGCTTTACTTTACCATGTTGTTCATAGTTATGAACCACTTTTGGACTCTTAACACAGGATTTTGAATTAATCTATGATTGTGATAGCTATTTCATGCGAAAGATTAAGGGAGACTCAGTATTTGCTGCTGTTTCCGCATTGGCAGCTACCTTTTTAATAAAGACAATGTTTATAATAGCCCATTATAATAGGCGGACAAAGCTAACCAAAATGCAGCTTATTTACAAAATGTGATGGATCTTTCTGCCCTGTCTAAGTTGTTTCAATGACTTTTCTGCTTTTTCTTTGGCCCTTGGTAAGGCTCTGATTCAAACTAATTTGTGGAGTCAGGGTTTGTTGAAATGGTCTGTTGGGTTCTACTTTTCTTTTGTTTTCCCACTCCAGCTGTCGCTACGGAGCCGCAGAGCCGCACACAGTGGCTGCATTTTTAGGAGGTACATCTCAAACACATATCTTTTTTGTTTATATTGTGCCGGTCAACAAAGTTTCATTTTTCTTTTTTTTTGTCATCGTCATCCATTCAGGCTCGGCCGCCCAGGAAGCCATCAAGATCATCAGCCACCAGTTTGTGCCGTTCAACAACACATTCATCTACAACGCCATGTCGCAGACCTCTGCTACCTACCAGCTGTAGAGGCGACCCGGAGACTAATTTACCAGCCGAAGAGAGTTTTTACCGACAAGGGAAGATCCCTGACCGCACCATCCTAAACTCCACAGCAGTGTCTGAAAAAAAGTCCTGACTTTATTCACGCTGACTTCATGTTAAATGGTTCAAGTGTCGAAAAAGGAAACAAAAGCAGCTTCCATCGAGGATCCATTAGGGTAAAGTGTTTGTCGTAGCTGTGGAATTCACCAATAAATGCAAAGCAACGCTTTAGTTTATACACACTCATTTATACTCACTCGCTCATTCGGTTCCAGTTCCTGGCTCTTCCACGAGGAGTCGGAATTGAAAAAGAAACGCCTCTCATTTAAACTGCCTGCGACTTCCGTGGATATTTAATGAATTTAATTTCACCTCTAAAGCACCAGCCTGAGGCTGTAGGGGGTCTGTCTTGCTGTCGTGATTTCTAAACAGATGTGGGCCGACTAGCGAGTGAGACACTTCAGAGACAGTTTCTCAATATCACCTGGACCTTTGTACCAGTCGCGTGGTATAAACTGTCACCGGGCATCCCGCAGGCTCAGAATTTTTCCTATGGTTGAAACAAAAAATGTCTGTTGTGCTGCAGTTTTCCTCACACTGAAGGGGTTGCTTCTTCTCTGTGTTGAATCAAACAGTAGAGGGCGCTCTTCCCCACAGTTCTCTGTCAATAGTCTGACCTGCAGCTCAGTACCGTTTCACTTCCCTGTTGACTCAGTAGTTGAATGCTGGTAGAATGCAGGCCAATGCATATGGAATCCGCAAGTGATGTAAATAAAAGCCTTATTATGTTGACTTTCCAGCACTAGAGACTTTTGTGTAAATATGATTCGGGGATGAACCGGACCAACCCAGCGGCTGAGATTTGTGCTCGTTCCAGGGGTGTTGTTGTTATTGTTATATAACTATCGGGGCTCTGTCATGGTTTTTATTTGCCCAGATTTTTATTTTTTTTATTCCTGACTTTGTCTCTCCCAAGTTGAAACTAGCCTTAAGCAGATGTTTTTCTCTTGTACCCACCCACCCAGCTAACTAACCAACTCCAATCTCTAGCCCTATAACAATCGCACAGGCCCCCAAAAAAACCTCCAACCTACCAGCTCCAACTAATCTAAAAACTAGAGCTAGAACCGCATTTTCATGCAAACTCCACAGTCTTTCCACCCCTGTCCCGTCTGTAGAGGAACGTTTCAGATAGGTTGTTAATTATGTACATTTATATAAATTAGGCCCGGCCTATAAATCATATTTATTGAAAGAAAATTGATTGAGTGAGTCCACAAAAGTCAACGCTGTGATCAGAGTGTGCTCAGAGGACGGGTCTTGGGTGTTTTTCGACTTGTGCCTCTGGAACCACAAGCGTTTCTCTGCTGGCATACAGACCAAAATTCCTCAATCTCTGTGTTTAGGGTCCGTGTTAGCCACGGAACTTCCTTGTTCATTAGCGAGCGAGCAAAGTACAAAGAGGCTGTTGGAAAAAATTACGTCTGCAGTCCAATCCCTGTAAAGTTCTCAGTAATGTGTTTTTAGGTTCAATGTGTGGAGGGCATGGTCTGATTACTTGCACTTCCATACATTTTACACAATTCTGCTGGTTGGTCAGACACTCATTTCTGGATCCTCCACCTTTAAGCCTTGGTGATGGCCCTGCTCGTGCAGATGATCTTCTGATCAACTGACATCAACTGTTCAGGCCTGAACTCCTCCCCATGTTGACTGGTGCTATGCACGTTAAATAAGAAAGAACCAGTCTCATCTCATAAAAATTAGTGACAATTCTGCCTTTAGGTTATAAGACGTAAAAAAAATGTTGTAAGGGAAAACTTGATTCTCAATCCAATTCCGCCCCATAAAGAAAAACATTGATTTATTGTGTGTCATACGAAACACTATTTTTTTTTTAAACTCTTGGCAGTTCCCTTGAAGGCCGCGGCATCCAGCTGCTCTGGAAGAGACATTAATTTTGTTTTTTGGGGGTGGGGGACAGGGCGAGTCCACATCCAGCTGTGTCAACATCCTTACATGATCCGTCTGATACAGATCACTTCAGACACACGAAGATGGCTCCAATTACCCGCGGCGCTCGTTTCGTTCAGCAGCTCTTGCCTTGATACTGTTGGGGCTGTAAAACATAACAGAAGCTGTTTGTGGAGCCACAGCTCTTGTCGCTTTCGTAAAAATCTGGATCATTGGCCTAGTCCGTGTAAAATAACGCAGTGTGTAGAAAGGTAGATATGGCTGTTTATACTGACCAATCTTAACTCATCGTTCTTCCTCATTAACTAAAACCGACTTTGAAATAACTACTATTTGTGTCATTTGCAATTTGGAGTAATGGCTTTGGCTTGTTCCTTGACTATGGTAATGAGGCGTGGTGTTCAACCTGCAATATGCAACTGCAGGTGTGGCCTCAATCAAAAGACCTTAGGATTGCAATAATTAATGCAAATTCACCAATCTCAGCACTAGTTGCAAGAGCTTGCGACTTTGCAAACATTGCCTTTTCTGCATCAAATGGCCACATCAACAGATCTATTAAACTTGTCGTCCCATCCCTCTAGAAGACATAGCCTACCAGCCGATCATCATACAGTGCTGATTTTATTTGGTGCTTTACTGTATGATGAATTGAGAGTTTATTTTGATTACTGAAACTAAGGCAAATGCACAGTATTTTATTGTTTTGGTTTTCCAACTCTGAGCCGATGGTTCTTTTAAGCACTATACCATATGTATTCCATGTCTGTGAATCCTTTCCTGGAATATGTCATCTACTGTACTTGGTTATATTCATGGCTGTAACAGGGCAGATGAGCTTGTTTTAATTTATATTGGGGAAAAGAACAAGAGGGCCCAAAGGTCACATGTTTGTTCGCAGAGAACAAACCTATTACCTATAAGTCTGGAAATGTCACCTGCTTTGGCATTTTCTTTCTTTCCATCCACCCACACGTTAAGCGTAGCGTTTGTTTTTCGGGAAAAAAATTGATAAAGCTGAGCTATCGGAGGAGATTCTTTCCATGCTGCTGTCTCACTAAAGTATCTTCAGCATTGGAGTTGAATCCATGGTTATGATGTAGCCTAGGGCAGTGTATCGCAACTTTTCTTATGCTTTTTACAATTAAATAACCACAGCACATATCTCTGCTTATTTACTCTAACTCTACTACAGCCTTCTAATAGTCAATCATAAAAGACTCGCAAACAATTTGTTCGTAGCAAACAAATCTTGTCAATGACTCACACATGATAGACAATGACAGGAGTCAGGAGTCACTCCGGCAAAAATGTTTCACTTTGATTCACAAACTGAAAAACTCAGGACTAAATTAAAGTCCAATGCAATAAAGGCCACGGAATTTGGCACAATTCATATTGAATCTCACTGATTTACTCTGCATTCCACCAAAATAATTAATTTTGACAGAATTAAAGGATTCTTCTTGTGAGAATTCCATTCACAACTCAGAGCCGAACAGCCTCTTCTGACTCTCGTTTATCGTCCATTACACCAAATGGGTCAAACAAACCAAGAGTCTGAAAATCGAACGACTCTTTTTACTGGGTGACTTGTCAAGAACCTGAAAAAAGAGTCAAACCTACTACACTATGAAAAGTCCTCACCTTCAATGTGAATCTTAATATGATGAACATTGAGCTGCTATTCTGTCTGGAAATGAAGAATTAGTACAGACTTGCAATTTTTGATCTTGCAACACAATTAATTTCCATTAAAATTGTAATTCTAGGTTGGGTTTTTATGTCACGGCACACTAGTGCGCCGCGCCACGACACGGTGGTTGAAAAAACACTGGATCAGGGATTGTGTTCAGAGTCGATTTTGAGTAAAACTGGCCTGCGTGTTTTACTGTGCACACATCAATCCTGCCTCCTGTGGACGTTATCTAGACCTTAGCTTCCAGACCCGGCTTGTAACAGATTTAGCTTCCTTTGCGGGGCAGGTGGGACAATACACAAATGTGTGTGTGGGTGGGAGTGTGTGGGAGTGTGCGTTGGGGGAGGGGGAAGGTCATTCATTCTAAAAATAAAAAATAAAAATCACTGCGTCACATAGAAGCACTGACTCAACTCGGCACTAGTGCCGTATCGCTGGTGGGTCCGAAAAGGGGCATAATAGGATCATGTGAAAGCGAGGAGAGGCGGAGGCTGAAGACGAGAAGGAGAGAGAAATGGAGAGATCAGTGGTTGTGAAATGTGTGTTACAAAATATTAGAGGTCCAATGTGCCCTTGTCTTGACACACACACACTCACACACCAGTCATCTTCCGGGGGAAATGGTCAATCTCTCTGAGGCCCCTCTAGCCAGTTGAGGCCTATGTTCATCCTTTGTTAATGTTGACCAAAATGCATTTTGGATCCAATTAGTGACTCACTCGTCAAGCAGGACATGATTATTTTGAATATACTGTACCTTTACATCATATGTCTAAATCTGTTTCTACCAATTTCCACCAAGAGATCGGTCTGTGATCTCTTCCATTTGTTCTGATGAGGGTCAAATATGAATGATTTTCCTATCCAGACCGCGTCTTTATGCGCCTTAGGTACATAGAAATGCAGCGTAGTAACCACTTCACAGACGGAACATTTGTTACGATTCAAAATAAGAACCTGAACTGAACCACATGTCATCGTAGGCTAAAGTAATAACTCATACCTACCACGTGGTGAATTTTGTGATATCAACTCACTGCCTTAAGAATCAAAATCACATCAGGGTAAAGTCTGAAGTCGACACTTCTAATATTCAGTGTAACAACCTGTGACAGACCCATCCATCCATTTCACCAGATCTACGAGCGCGAGGGAACGTTTGGCCTCAGACAAAAGCAAAGAGAAGGTGCTTCAGTGGCTGATGGCTGCTAATGTCTCACCCATTATAAGTCCTGAAATATTTACATGGCTGGGGGCCAGTTACCTCCTCACCCCCCCCCCCCCCCCCCCAAATTCATAA